>JXCR01113907.1:12033-36814 GCA_002079205.1 Phalaenopsis hybrid cultivar | reverse complement strand
AGATCATTATCTTCTATGTTACTCTTCTGTTTCAAATTATCTTCCAATTCTTCGGGAATTTCTTCCATTGATCTTTCAATTTCCTTGTCCTTATCTCTCAACTCAAAGCTCTTTTGAAGCAATTCCTCGAATTCTCTTTAAAATATCAGTTCAATAATTTTAAATTGCTCATAATTCATTTCCTTAGGATTTATCTCAGAGTCACTAGGTAAAATATCTGGGGGGTAACTGTTAATTGTATTAATAATCTGCCCCAGCATCAGAATCTCATTCATTTTGTTTGTATACTACGTAATATGCCATTCAATGACTTTGAATAACTCTTTCATAGGAGATCTTTTACTGATTTCATCATTCAATTCAGGTTCATCTTGTGATTGAGTCGAATATGAAGATATAGAGATTGGTGGTGTATATGAATTCACCAAATAGGTAGGCTTTAAAATTGTATGAGGTAAATTCATTTTAAGGTCATGAGATTTTTCAATAGATGGAATTAAGAGTTTACTATTTTTGGTAACGTCTATCTTTTCACACCTCTCCTGAACATACATACAGTCTTCTTTAAACAACATTTTAGACTCATCATGAAAGTCCATTTTGATCTCATCTGTTAACTTATTTTCAAAACTCTTTTGGAAATGGTTTTTACTTAGATAATCAATTTCATCCATCCGAAAATAATCATCATCATTTCTCTCTGCTGGATATTTCATAGCCTTTAAAGCATCAAAAGTGGTTTCATGGTCACTAATATTTATAGTTAACTTTCCTTTTTGCACATCTATCATAGCTTGTCCAGTAACAAGAAAAGTTCTACCCAAAATAATGGGAATATCTTTATTTTCCTCCATATCTAATACAATAAAGTCCATAGGAAAGATAAATTTATCCACTTTAACAAGCACGTCTTCTATAACTCCTTTTGGATAAATAATAGATCGATCAGCTAACAGAAGGGTTATAGTAGTGGGAGAAATATCGGTTAAACCTAATTCTAAATATAGATAGAGGCATCACATTAATGCTCAATCCTAAATCACATAAAGCTTTTCCACATAATCTTTCTCCAATTGCACAAGGAATTGTAAAGCTACAAGGATCTTTAAGTTTATGAGGAAAATTTTTCTGAAGTATAGCGCTGCACTCCTCACTTAGTGCAAATGTCTCGTAATCGTCAAATTTCATTTTCTTGCTTAATATCTCCTTCATAAATTTTGTATATCTTGGCATCTGTTTCAAAGCTTTTGTGAAAGGAATATTTATCATTAACTTCTTAAGTACATCCATGAACTTTGAAAATTGTTTATCCAACTCATGCTATTTAAGACTTTGAGGAAATGGTGGTGGTGGTCTTTTTAAATTAATTTTAGTTAGAGATATTAATTTTTCCAGATCCTTATAAACATGCTCTTCAGATCTTTTAGTTTCCTTTGTTTCTCTCACAACATCTTTCTCTTTTCTAACCACATCCTCTAACTCTCTTCCACTTTTTAATCAGCAGCTTCTTCTTGTTTATTAGTGTTCTACCACATCCTCTATCTCTCTTTCACTTTTTAATTGGACAACTTCTACTTGTTCATTAGTGTTTTCTGAATGTTGCTAGGAAGTGTTCCTTGGGGTCTATTGCTAAGTGAATTAGCAATTTGTCCCAGTTTATTCTTTATGTTTTTAATCACAACATTTTTACTTTGCAACTGGTTTTCCATTTGCAGTACCACTTCTTCCATAGACAACTTCTTATCCTTAAATTGTTGATCATTGTTAGAGTCCGATAGATATGAAGGTCTATAGTTTGTATTCCCTTGATTATTCCAACTCCCATTAGGATTTGCATGATTATTTTCCCATTGTTCGTTTCCACCCTAAGTAGTATGACACCAGTTAAAAATAGGATGGTTCTTCCAACCTGGGTTGTAAAAGTTAGACTATGGATTTTTTATGATATTTAAAGTTTCATATGATAAGTTAGAATCAATCATATTCCCTAATGATCTTTCTTCACTTAGTGAGTAAATTGAGTTTGGTTCATTCCAAATTGGTCCAACTTCTTTGATATTGCAGCAACTTGCGATGCAAGAATTGTAATCACATCTGTATCATAAACACTGGCTACCTTTTTAGGATTTACCCTTGTAGAGGGCCATTGAAATTCATTTATAGCCATTTCTTCAATTAATGCATATGCTTCATCAAATGATTTTGACATTAATGATCCACCAGCTACAACATCAATTATAAACCTAAGGGATTCTACTAACCCATTATAAAAAGTTTGAATGATTAACCAATCAGGCAGAGCATGATGTGGACACTTTTTTAAGAGTTCCTTAAATCTTTTCCAGGCTTCGTATATTGATTCCTTTTTATACTGACAAAATGAGATAATATCTTTTCTAAGTTTAGTAGTTCTTCAAGACGAAAAATACTTAGTTAAGAATTTCTGAGTTAACTCCGCCCAATTTTTAATTGAGTCTGGTGCTAATAAGTTTAACCACATTTTAGCCTTATCCCTGAGTGAGAAAGGAAAAAACCTTAGTGTGACAGTATCGTCTGACATGCCGTTATAATAAAATGTAGCACAAAGTTTTAGAAAATAAGATAAGTGTAAATAGGGATCCTCAGAAGGAGTTCCCCAAACTGATGTTCTGCACCAGTTGGATAATCTCAGATTTATTTCAAATGAGTCAGCTTCTACGACAGGGGTTTGTATACTTGAGTGAATTTCATCTGTCGTAGGATTTACGTAATCCCTCAATGAAGTATGATGATTTTCCAAGTTATTATCTTGAAAGTTTTCCATTTCCATTTCTATTTTTTTGAGTCCTTTCTGTATTTTTATTTTTTTATTTTTTTTCAAACTTGGGATCATAGGGCATAAGTCCTGCAGATCCTTTATTTCGCATACGTAACACAACAAACAATACATTAACAATTAAACAAATAATAGATGAAATGTATTCAACACAACAAAACATTTTCACGAACACTTATTTTTCACACAAACAGTTTTTTCTTTCACAACACTTTTTCATATAAAAGTACTTTTCACACAAAAATAGTTTTTTACGACACTATAGTTTTCCAAGTTTAAGTCTGATTACTTCAACAAAAATTCTCCTGAAGTTCTTACCGAAGCGTCCCTGAAAACGGTGCCAAAAACTTGATGCGACTTTTTTATATACCTAAAAATACAAGAATTTGACACCACTGCTAAAAGATTTAAATCCCCAAAAACTTGATGCGACTTTTTTATATACCTAAAAATACAAGAATTTGACACCACTGCTAAAAGATTTAAATCCCCGACAACTGTGCCAAAAACTTGATGCTACTTTTTTATATACCTAAAAATACAAGAATTTGACACCACTACTAGAAGATTTAAATCCTCAGCAATGACACCAAAAACTTGATGCAACTTTCAATATTCAAGAATTTATGAATCTAGAATTATTATTTTATAATGATTTTGTAAAGTCACAATTTCAAACACACGTATCGCTCAAGTAATACATGGCTCTAGTGGAGTCCCGTTTATCGATCCCACAGGGAAGCAAGGTAAGAGATCCTTAGTCAAATTCTAATCTACTACTATTAGTCCTTAGTTTGGAAGTGTGATTTAAGAGGTTTTACTAACAGATAATCTTAAAGGTAAGTCTTAAGTTTAACACAACTAATAATTACTTCTAAATGCAAATATAAATTTTAAAGCTAACCCTTTTTGGATGAATTGATTTGGATAATTTTGAGTATTAAAAACTACTATTCTTATGTAATGAATTGGATAATGTAAAGGAATGAGATGCATTAAATATTGTATGTTCCAAAGAGAAGCAATCCTATTCTTTACCCTTTGGTCCAGGAATAAAGAGCATTGACTAATCCTATGCTTGTTTACTGAATCCGTGGCTAGGCTGGGAGGATACGGGCTCTCACTTCGGAGCTCCCATGTTCCCCTCGCCTGAGGGCTAAAATCTCCGCTTCAGTTTTCAAACCCTAGGACCAAATTGCAGATTTTAGTCTGTCACCCTAAAATCTCCAATTCTACGCCCATCAAAGTATATTTCCCTATTTATTTGCACTCAACTCCCATGAATGTCACCATCCATAGAATTTAAATGTGGTTCCACTTTGTTGAGAATTAGACCGCCCTTTTGGATCAATGAAATTACAACAAATTTTAACACTACAACGGGTGCCTTGTTATAATGTAAATGAAGTGCAAGTAAAAACCATCACATTTATAATTAAATCTTCTTCTAACAAGCATCCCAAAATCCTAAACATGAATTCTGTTCATTTCAAAAGAAAAGTAAGGTGAAAACAATGGCATAATCTTCTCATTCCACTATTTCAAAGAAGAAGAAAGAGTACGAGAAGCCCATCACAAAGCATGAAGAAAACACAACGAAAACTTCATTTAACCAAAGAAAATTTACTAGATAAGTGTTTAACAAAACCAAAAGATAATGAAGAACACAATACTTAGCTTTTTCCCTTTGAAAGAAAGACAAATATCTCTCTTACATAGTCTCCAACCAATCCATGCAATGCTAGAACATTTCCTTACAAATTCTCTCAAAATCTCCTCTTCAATCTCTCCAAAAGGGTAGAAAACTACATTTCTACTCCTATTCTAAAAATCCTAAAATTTCTCCACACTTTTCCTAACATTCCTCTCACAAAAAAATCACTTTTTCTAACCTAAATTCATTCTTTCAAAGTGTAAGGATGAGATTTGAAGGGTTGCCAGAAGCATCCTTTTAAAAAACATCGAAATACGTCGAATCTTGGCCCACAACCGCTAATATTGTGGTCCAGAATCTTCCGGGGCGCCGTCGGCGAGCTTTTCTGTCATTTTTTGGTCTTCTCGGGAAAATATCACCGTCGGCGAGCTCAAGGGCGCCGTCGGCGAGCTCGAGGGCGCCGTTGGTGAGATTTCTACGCAACTCCACAGTTTTGCTCCATTTTTCTCCATTTTAGCTCTGTTTCTCTCTATTTCAGTTGCGTTGTGTTCCTAACGGATTGCCCTACAAAATAAGCATGAAAACAACCTTACTTTAAAGTGTATTATCATTCAAAAATATGCAAGAAGTGTAACAGAGATTAAGCATCAAAAGACTTATCAAAAGGTGACAGGGAAAGATTTTATTTCTTGCTCATTTTTGCTCCAAATAGAACCGTTTTTGTTTCTTTTTCTCCAAAAATCCATTTCTTGTACCTGAAACAAAAAACATGCAAAATACCTTTATTTAAATTGTAATATCATTAAAATTAAGCATAAAATGTAGATGGAAAATCAAGCATTTCTTTGGCGTGTCATTGCCCGATGTGTAACGCTGAAATACCGGCCGGGACATCAGCCACGGGGGCGTTTGTAGAATGCCCAGATTGCAATGTTCCACATTTACAAAGTTTCAGTACATTTGAAGAGTATACCTCCAGCACCGATGGGTCTCAAACTTTAGATTTTATGATGGATGAGCCATACGTCCCGCTGGGGACAGATCAATATGTACCATGGAGCCCTGGGTCGTACATCCTGCTAGATGTCAAGCCTCGTGTTCTAGATCAACCAACGCCAGTTTGGGTTCCTGCCAATGTTTAGAGGGAGGAATGCCCGCGATAGCTAACGACCCCTAATACGATGGAGTACTACAAAATAAGCAAAGTAAATAAAAGAGAATTTGAATTTTACAAAGAAGTTCAAGGAAATTTCATCAACGTACTGGAGGGATTAGAACTCTATACCAGATTCTTCTTAGAGGCTGAAGAACAAAGTATACTTGATTGCATTTTTGACCTAAGGGATAGAGGTCGAGCAGGTTTATATATGGAAAGGACCTATTCCGAGCTGAGGAAATGGATGCAAGGAAAAGGGAGGATTACTATCCAGTGTGGCTGCTACTACAACTTCATAAATGATAGATAGGGGAATCTTCCTATGATCCTTAAACACGATCAAGTAGATCCACTACCGCCAATGATAAAGTGGATGATCAAAAGAATGATCAAATGGAGTATTCTGCCTGCTAATTGCATCCCAAACAGCTCCATCATCAACATATATGACGTGGGAGACTGCATACTTCCTCACATTGATCATCATGATTTTGTAAGACCTTTCTGCATGGTCTCATTTCTAAGCAAGAGCAATATATTATTTGGGAAAGAAATCGATATCGTCGGCCCTGATGAGTTCAGAGGCTCTATGGAGATTCCTCTATCAGTAGGTTCAGTCTTGGTTCCTAAAGGCAATGGTGCAGATGTCGTCAAACATTGCATAGGATGGATGACAGCAAAATACCATATGGATTTCAGCCAGACCTGAAATTGGAAGAGCTACTGCCATACGAGCTATGAGAGGGACCTCTAAGTACATGCAAAGGGAACTCTTATCCTGGAGCATGGCTTAGAAGGTCTGCTTGATCAGGAGCTCGTCGTACCTGATACAGATGGTTAGAGGGTTCATTTTCTTTTTTTATAGCAACATGATATGTATCTGATATATTTAGCCTACAATGTATTCATGGCATGAGATGTTCTGGATGCACTTCAACATGGAGTATATATTGTACCTTTTTAGTCGTTAGCCTATGTTTGATCTGTGACATCTTTACTGAAGCAAATTAATGGAAATTTCTCTCAGAAATGTGCCTTCTTATCAGTTGCTTTTTGTGCGATGGATGGAAGCCACGAACCATGCATTGGTTCAAAATTTCAATGAACGAAGAACGAAACAACAAATCTTTAACAATAAATAAAATTCAAATTTAAATAATTACAAATGAATAAACAACAAAACAAATTTCTTTTGAAAATCAACCAATTAACATTAAAATTTTAAAGACATATTTTGAAAAATTAAACGTGATAAAAACAACAAGAAAAGAAAATGAGTCTGTTCAGTGGATTCTCTCGATTTCAGAGTTTCTTACTCTTTGTGCATGAAGCACAACCATCTTTATCTACATTAACTCTCTTCACATCCCCGCAGAATTTCACATTCTGCACAAAACCCCACAAAATTGTACAAATCTTCTTCAATAAAATCAACCTTTTCATATGTTACATTTCTACAAATTCAACATCACAAACTCTCTACGCTATTTTCATATGACTCTTGGGGTCAGTACCTAAATTTTGACTCCCCATATCCGAGGATCGGTGTGAGGCCCCCCTTTAATGGATGTTAAGGCTTCCAATTCCTTCAAATTTCAAATTCTCTAAGGATCGGTATGAGGTCTCCTTCAATGGATGTTAAGGCTTCCGATTCATTCCGAAGATCAGTGTGAGGCCCCCTTCAATGGATGTTAAGGCTTCCAATTCTTTCACATATTCTATTTTCATATTCCTCATAAATTCACATGTGTGAATCTGCAAATTTTTTGCATAAACACCTATATTTTCTTGTTACCTCTTGAGTTGGATGTGAGTCCTAGTGCTTTCCTCCTCAATGTAGCACATATATTCTCTTGTCACCTCTTGGGTTGGGTGTGAGTCCTAGTGCTTTCCTTCCTAACGTGACGCATATATTTTTTTGTTACCTCTTTAGTTGGATGTGAGTCCCAGCGCTTTCCTCCTCAATGTAGCATATATTTTCCATGCTACTTCTTGAGTTGGATGTGAGTCCCGTGCTTTCCTCTTCAGCGTAGCAAATATTTTCCTCATCATCTCTTAGGTTGGATGTGAGTCACAGTGCTTTCCTTCCTAACATGATTGATATATTTTCCCGCTACCACTTAGGTTGGATGTGAGTCTAAGGGCTTTCCTCCTCAATGTAGCATATTTTTTCCTCACACCTCTCGAGTTGGATGTGAATCCCAATGCTTTCCTCCTCAACATAGCAAACATTTTCTTCGTCATCGCTTAGGTTGGATGTGAGTCCCAGTGCTTTCCTTCCTAACGTGATTGATATATTTTCCTCGCTACCTCTTGAGTTGGATGTGAGTCCCAGTGCTTTTCTCCTCAATGTAGCAGACATTTTCTTTATCACCGCTTGGGTTAGATGTGAGTCCCATTGATTTCCCTCCTAACGTGACATATATATTCTCCCTGTCATATGTCAGTTCGATATAACTCCCCAATGGTAACTCAAACTGGTACAGTCCTTTCTTTCTGGTGACATATCCTTATTGGTTGCCGTCTTCTACACTGTTGTTACCCTTTTGAGTCGAATGTGAGCCTTTGTGCTTTCCATCTCTATTCGGTCCTCCCACACAATCCTATTCTCATCTTTTGAAATCAGTTTCAAGACCACCTTAAATGGATTATGACATCTGATTCTTATTTCGGGATTGATACCCAAATTTTAATTCCCACCTCAGGGCCAACACTTGTATACTGACTCCCATCCTTTACAAATACCTCGAATTTCATAACTCAAAATTCACTCTCCGATCCCCAACGAGAGTCCCTACTCCTTGATTTCAATCAAATGATCATCTGCTAATATCCCCAGTAGAAACAAATCACACACACAACTGTACACATACTTCCGGGTCTGTTGACTTAGGAGTTTGTATTAGTTTTTGTTGATCTCATCGGTCAACGCCAATACGTGCGGTGTGCTTGCCCAGCACACCACACCTATTGGGGGTTCATTTGTTGACCTCACTTTTGGTTGAGGTTCTTTAGGAGCCTAATGTCTAGCCATAGGACTTTCTTATTGACTATTCTTAGAATACTAGATAAGGAATCCTTACTATTAGAAATTCAAACTCTTTTTTACTCAACTTGAAGTTCCACATATTGGTCCTAACCTCTAACACTTACTAGGTGGGGTCATCATGGGGGAACTCAAGTTGAGTTAACCTTAGGCCTGCTGAACCTTAGGGTTGACCCTAGGAGTTGGTCTAGGGCTAAGGCACTCCCTTGCAATTACTCGCACTCACAATCACTCACTACCTCTAAACCTAGAATTTCTAGGCTTTGGTCCCTTGATACTTTTGGGAGACTCTTGTAGGTGGTCCCCTAAACCCATTATCCCTGGGCTAGGGATTGGCTAAGACCACTACATAGATGACCCAAAATGGGTTTTCCATTGGTCCATGGCTTATTAATAGTGGTTGGCACTCCAACTCCACCAAGATACCCAATCTAGCATTTTGCTCCTAAACTCCCTCAAATTACCTAGATACCCTTGGGACCCTAAATTTGGCCAAAAATTTCAAAACTACCCAAATTACCTAACTTGATTCAAAAATCATTTCAAACAACTTAAAAACACCCAAACTACCCAAAATCACCAAAATTGGCCAAATTACCAAATTACCCCTCCTTAGCCCAAAATTCAAAAAATTCCAAAAAAAATCCCAAAAATTCCCAAAACCTCCCAAGTATTCCCAATTTCATTTTTGTCAACTATCACATTACCCAATTTGGCCAATTTGACCATCTTTGATCAAAACCCCCAAATTTCCATTTAAAGGCCCATGTTTTCCCCAAATTACCTGAAATGTCTATCCAATTGGTCTCAATTTCCCCTAATTTCAATTCTAAACTCAAATTAACTTTTGATATGACCAATCTAGACCAAATCCAAGCTCAATTGGTCCATGATTCGAACCCATTTTTGAGCTAAACCAAAACCCAATTTTGGCTCTATGACTTGGTTCCACCAAATTGAACCAATAACCCACTCAATTGGCCACAATTTTTGTTGAAAAACCTTCATAACATCCCCATACATCAAACTTGACCTTCAATTGGCCTTGGTAAGATCTCAAATTTATTTGATTTCAACCTAAGTCCAAAAGCCCCAAATTACCATGTCGCAAAATTTCACCAAATTGATGGCCTTACCCCAAAATTTCAACTCCATCCCTTCATGAAAAATCTTCAAAACATCTCCCTTGATCATGTGGACCATTCAATTTAGACTTAGCCCAAGGGTAGCCCAACCTAGACCCATGTCTAGCCCAACATGCCCAAATTGACCAAATTTCAAAAATCCCTCAAATTGACCTACCATTTGAACTCAAAATAACTTCAACCCTTCACCAAAAATCTTCATAACAATCATCTACACAATGTTGATTAATCAATTGGGTCAATTGACATGGTTAACCTAGTCCAAACCCAAACTTTGATCACTTGAACCCACATTGAACCTATGCATTAAAGATGACATAACTACCCCAAAGTCATCAAATTAACTCCACCTCAACCATTGGTTAGACCCTAAGACTGAGCCAAAACCCATATAACCACATAAACTTAGCCATGGACTGAAATTCCCCCAAATAAAGTGATTTTATTTCCAAAAAATGTACATGCTTAAGATACCCTTGCCAAAACTAAACCTCATTGCATTAAGTTGCTTTGACAGATTCCCCTGGATGCCCTGAGCACCTAGCCACCTCCCCCTACCATGGCTGGCCAGCCTAGTCACCAGAGAAACTCAAAACCGAGAGCCACCCCCATGGAACTTCACCCAAATCAAACCTAGAGGCCAGCTCAGCCAAGTCAAATTGAAGAGCTACTCTGACCTCCACCTAAGCACCACAATGCACCCAATATTTGCCCTGAGAGCCACCCCTTGGCCTTTTTTATAAAAACTCACCTCCACGGCCATGGGAGGGAGTGCTAAAAATTTCTTAGAGAGACCTCTCCAAATTGACCACAGAGCTTCCCTAAGATCCCCTCAGTGCATTCCAACTATTTTCCCTCGCCAATTTCCAATGTCGGAGTTCAATTTGAGCTCAAAATCTTGCCAGTAACCAGGATAGAGCCCAATACATCTCCACAATCCACCAAACTCAAATTAACTTCACCCACACATTCACAACAGTGAAAGAAGCCAAAGCCCCATAAAATCCCCCTCTGAAATAGTCTCTACATTAGCTCTATACCAACACCTGAAATCGGGTTTGATCAAAATCACACCTAGGCCTTACACAAAGACCAAAGGCTCAATCTCTAGTCTCTTTGGACCCCAACAAACGTGTCAAGACACTCTGATTGAAGCTTCACTTCTCAAAGCAAAGGTATACAACTTCTCTTATTCCCGAGCCTATTTTGAACTCTCCATTTGTTTTGAGTTGATTTCATGGCATCATAACCATATGGATATGTTCCTCTAGTCTAGTAGAGCATTTAAAAAAAAATTCAGTTAATTTGGTTAAGAAATGAGATAGATCTTAAGGCTAGAAGATGGACGGTTCTCAGGTTAGGATATCGGGGACGATGACAGAGCGCTGTTCGATTGCGCGTGTATCGGATGGACGGTCGAGATCAAGCAGGACAACACTTTGGAACATAAGTCGCGGGCCGAGTCAGCGCTGAGGTGGATGGCGGCGTCGAATGGGAGCGCGCCGTGTGGAGCTTCGGAGCCATCGTAGGTTGAGGTGGCACCGCACGTTTAAATAGAAAAATCAGAAAAATAAAATAAAAATACCCTCTTTCTCAGTGAACAGAGGAGAACATATGGAAATAATTTTAAGTCCATGTGATGCATATTTTATTTTTGATTAATTAAATACTAATTTGGATGTTTTGATTCTCCATGCATGTAGTAATCACACTATGGCTTGAAATTTTAGCATGTTGTTGCCTCTGTCTTAGGGAACATTCCCTGATTTTTCCAAAGTCAGAGGAGGTCCTTAGACAGAGAATCATATTTTTCAAGTTTATATGCATTATTGGCTTAAATTAATCATGGAAATTAGCATGTTTCTTAGAAAAATACAAGAAAATTTTGGAAGGTTTACTATGACCAGAGAACCCTTAGGAAAATTTTTCATGAGCCAAGTCATTCAAAATACACCTAATCTTTACAAACCCCAAATCAATAAAATAATTAATTTTAAGAAAATATAAACAACAACATGACTTGATTTTTGATCTTCACTATTTTTAGAGAATCCAGAGAACTTACCATAAAAATTTCAAAGCATTTTAAGTTCATTTGATAACTTAAATTAATTTTTCAAGTTAATTAACATTTTTGGCACTAAAATGATTTCAAATAATTAAAATATAACTTGAAAAATTATAAAACTTATTTTTTTGAGTTCTCTATGATCAGGGGTATTTTCTAAAAATAAAATATTATTTAAAATAAGAACTTAATTTTTAACCTATTTTAAATATTTAAATAATTAAAAATCCCCAAAAATCACAAAAATAATAAAATTCATGGAAATGTTCTAAATTGCTTCCTAAGCACTTAGGGAACAATTAGAATATTTTTCCTAATTTTTTAAATAAAGAAACTGAATTTCAAAGCTAAAAGATAATTTTTAAAGGTTAAAAATGAGTTTTCACTAAAAATAATTTCAATAAATCAAATAAAATTTAAAAAATATAAAATCTTCTCCTCTAAGTTCTCTGACTTTAGGAGGAATTTTCAAAAATATGAAACTTACTTTTTCACATATAAAATATTTTATAATTAAAAATACCCCAGGACATAAAATAATTATTAAAATTTAAATAAAATTAAAAAAAATCATGAAATTTGGTCCAAAGGCTTCTCTGGTCTAAGTCTACCTCCATTAGAAATTTCAAGGGATTAGGATTTACCTTGGTCAAGTTACCAATTTTCTTTGAAAAATCCTTTTTTTGCATGAAAATAATTATATAAATTAAATCAAATTTTCAAAAAATCACATTTTCTCCTCTGATGTCTTAATTGACCCATAAATGAGGTAGAATAAAAATTTCAAAGTCATTTGAATTGAATTTGACAAATTATGAAGTGTTAGAGTCTTAGGGGCAAATGTGTAATTTTGGAAATTTAGCCTTAATTAACATTTAGGCTTCATTCAAGGAGGGAAATGGGTAACCTATGATCTTAATTTGGATGTTTGAAACACAAGAGGTTAATTGGTAGAAACCAACCACACTTTCTTAATTGAAAAGATAAGTTAATAAATTTCTAAATTTGGAAGTTTATTAAAATAAAATGAACCCAAGACTTAGGGGCATGACTTTTCAAGTTAATAATTAATCAATTTAATATCCCTATTTTGATTTTCAAACAAAATTCAAATCATGAATCATGACCACCTAAAGCTTAACCTTTTCAAAACTAATTAAGACATTCACCTAGGCCTTAAGGGCTTAGTAGTGACTTAGGCTAAACCAAGTTTCATTTAAATAAGGATTAGAAAAAAAAACTCAATTAAAATTAAAACATCTTTCAAATACCACAAGCCCAATTTGGACTAAAATTTGGCTAAGTGTTCCAATAAGACTAACTTGCCTCTTTAAGGGTCTTCACTCACATAATCTTCAAAATTAAATTACAGATGATAATTACCTTACTCTTAAGGAAAATCGAGACATCAATGTTCATTGAGCATTAGGGTGTTTATAGGATGAATTATTAAGTAAAATAATAAGTTTAAAAAAACTCAGGATTTTTCACCAGGAAGCGAGAGAATAACACAGACCTGCTTCTTTTTTTAGATTTGTTGGATACCTTAGAGATCTACTAAACTTAATATATTTTGCTTGACAAAATCAACCGTAATTAAATTCCTACGAACCCA
Organism: Phalaenopsis hybrid cultivar; assembly: GCA_002079205.1. NCBI lineage: Eukaryota > Viridiplantae > Streptophyta > Magnoliopsida > Asparagales > Orchidaceae > Phalaenopsis > Phalaenopsis hybrid cultivar. The sequence goes on along the minus strand of JXCR01113907.1, from coordinate 23,315 downwards.
CCAAGATATGACATAGGGATAGGAAAACTATCAAAATTTTACTTCCCTGTTTCATATAAATTGTCTTAACCTGCCTTTTAAGTCTCAGGTGGTGGAACAAGAAGACTCGCTAGGTAGCTTTTACAGTTTACATCATTGTCTTTCTTGTACTTTCATACTGTACTTTTATACCTGCAAATTTGCATGCTAAACAACAGTGCCACCCTGCATGAAAGTTAAAACTATTAGTATTAACAAAACCAAAACCAAAACCAAAACTAAAATCAACCAAGATAAAATTCACCGCCACAACATTTAAAATATAAAACAACTTAAAATTTAATCACAAACATCACAGAAAACTAGAATTGCAACTAAATTAAGATGTCTTTATTTGATGATCGGGAATCCCTCAGAGGAGGTAACCTACGATTGCTAACGAGGCTTCTCACGGTCTAAATGAAATTATGAAACTCATTAAGTTGAGTTTAGTAAGTTCATTTGGACTAAGTGAATCTAATAGAAAATAGTGGTGCCGGAATGAGGGAACTGTAGGATCCTAACCGGTGTCACTCTAATAAACTTTAACATGCCCTCATAAAATTTAAAGAACTTCAACCATAAAGCCACCTGATTTGATATCACAACTTAACACACTAGAAAAATCAAATTCGTCACGGCAAGGAGCTTGGAGCTAGCATGGTGGGCAGCACAACCATCTTCAACAACAAAACCCGTCTTCCCCAGCTAAACCAATCTTCCTTCCTTAGATATAAACAACAAAGCCATAGGACTTTGAGGTTTCCTGCTTATGCACGTAAATCCTCACCTTATTTTTAGACCTTTGTATAGCCCTACTAAACAATATAAGCCCTAACTCGTCTTAGGATTCTGAGGTTGTCGTTTGTCACGACCTAAACCCTCACATCTTCCAGGCTATTTGTGTGATAGTTTCACACAAGTGTAAGCCCTAACTAATAAAATTGGCAGGATGAAACATCTAAATATTTTTCCTCAAAAATTGAAGCTAAACATTAGGATAGCTTGGGAAGTCACCGAGGTTCTCCTTTGGATCCATGACATCCCCTAGTTCTTCATCCTTTGGACTCTACAACAAATGTTCCAAATTTGAACCAATCCCCTTTCACACCTCAACGTCTGATTTCATTTGAAATGTCCTACCCTTTGAAACTCCTTGAAGATAATATTTCCTAATTTTTATCGAGAGTCTTCTTAGGTGACTTTGGTCACTTAAGATGTAATTAACTATAGGGGCTTGCCCTTATAAGAAGCATGTCCAAACTCAGCTTAATATAAACCCTATTTAATTATTTATATTAAATAGGGAAGCTTGTAGATAAATATAAAGGTTTCACAGACCAAACAAATGTCATATATTCCTTAGTTTATTTGATCGAGCCTCACTCTTGTGTTTATCCTTCGGGATAGATACAGGATTTGAGGTACAACACTCTTTCATTTAAACTGTGAAAAATATGGGGTCAGTTTGATTTCATAATTTTCTAAAACTAAATATATATATAAATTAAAATGTCATTCTGAAGCGGGCGACGGGATTTTGATTCCGGTGACCGACAGCTTCTTATGGGCCACTCTCCAACCAAAAATAGCGTCGAAAAGATTCATTTGGAATAATTTTGGAATGAATTGGAAACTTAGGGAATGATTTGATTAAAAGGATGATGCGGGAAAATTTATCATGTGTGGTTTTGGGTAAATTTTGGGCTTTTAAAATGACTTAAGGGATTGGGCTTTTAAAATTGGGGATGAATTTGGGCTTGAGGTTGGGGTTGGGTTTGGATTAAAATTTGGGTCAATTAAATGTTTAATTTTTTATAGGAATATGTCATGAAGAGTTTGTAAAGTATTTCAAGTGATTTTGAATTGAATTGGAAGGCTAATTTGGTGGGATTTGGACATAGGGTCAATTTGGGGATTTTGGGTTAAACTTAGGTTTGGGTTAGACTAGAGCTTGGCTATGGCCCAATTGATGGTTCAATTTGATGTGGGTGATTTTTATGAAGTATTTTCAAAAAAAAAATTAGTGGAAATTTTGGGGTTATGGCTTTCAATTTGGTGACATTTGGGGATATGACCAATTTGGGGCAATGTTGGGGCTTTTAGATTTGGGTGAAGTTGAGCTTGCAACTAGGTCAAATTTGGTTTGTATTTAGTTTTAATTGGTATTAGGAATGTTGAATTTTGGTTTGGAATTGAAATTGGGTAAGATTGGGGTCAATTTGATTGACATTCGGGCTAATTTGAGGAAATTGAGCCTCTAAGGGCAATTTGGGGCTTTTACTCAAAATGGGTCAATCTGGCCAAATTGGGTCCATAGAAGTGGTTCAAAGTGGTTTTAGGGACAATTGGGATGATTTTATAATTTTTGGGAATTTTTGGGAATTTTTGGAAATTTTGGGTCATGAGGGGCATTTTGGTAGTTTTGGGGGTATTTTAGGAAATTTGTAATTTTCATTAATTTTAGTCAATTTGGGTAGTGTAGAGCACTTTGAAAAGACTTCTGGAGAAAACTGGGAAATTTTGGCAATTTTGGCAAAAGTTAGGGTTGTAGGGGTATTTTGGTAATTTAGATGAAAGTTTGGGCTAGATTTGGTAGGCAAGCCATGAAGCCATTTCCAATTCATGAGAACCATATGAGGATTCATTTTGAATGTTCAAAATGTTGGTCCTAACCCTCTTAGCTAAGGGCTAGGGGTTTGGGTCCACCCATATAAGCTTTCCAAAAGGAGTCAGGAGACCAAATCAAGTGCAAGTGGTCTTAGGGTTTGGGGTGTGTGAAAAACTGTAGTGTGTGCAAGCTAGCCTAACGAATACCAGACCACCCAGGGTTAGTCTTAAGGCTCAATCATCTTATGGGAACTTGTCTTGAGCTTTCATATGCTTAGTTTCATCCTCATAAGTGCTAGAAGTTAGAATTAAAGCACATGAAGAATTTCTAATGGTGAGAGTTCATTTTCTAGTCCTCTAGAAATAGTCAACAGAAAAGTCCTATGGCTAGACCCTATGCTACTAAAGAGGAAAGACTGCACCTCAACCAAAAGTGAGGTCAATAGGGATTAATGAATGACAAATTCCGTGATATGATGATATAGTGAACTACTTGGTTAGTAATATTTTACTCTACAGATTAGATAGTCATCAAATTAAGAAGTACATTTATGATTCAAAATCTTACTTATTGGATAACCATTCTTTATATAACAATGCAAGGACTTATTTATTTGAAGATGTGTACCATTAGAAGAAACTCAAGAAATTATTCAAAAATGTCATAAATCGGATTTTGGGGAAATTTTTGGAGTGAATAAAACTACATTTAAATTTTACAATCCAGATTTTATTGGCCTACTTTATTTAGAGATTTTAATAATTATATAAAAATATGAGATCGATGTCAAAGAGTAGGCAATATTTCTAGAAGAGATGGAAAACCCTTAAATTTTAAAATGAGGTTGAAATCTTTGATGTTTGGGGATTAGATTTCATGGGACCATTTGTACCATCTTTTGGAAAAATTTATATTTTAATAGTTGTGGATCATGTTTCTAAGTGGATTGAAGAAGTTGCTTTACGTCACTGTGATGCTAAAAGTGTAGCAAAATTTTTAAGAAAGAATATTTTCACAAGATTTGGAATGCCACGTGTTATCATTACAGATGGGGGAATTCATTTCAGTAATAGAATGATTGAAACATTAACTTAAAAAATTGGGATTAAACATCAAATTGCCACAACTTATCATCCTTAAACCTGTAGCTTAGCAGAAGTATCTAATAGAGAAATTAAGAGAATATTCAAAAAAATGGTAAATCCTAAAAGGTTTGATTGTTTTGCTAGACTTGATGATGCTTTATGGGCCTATATGACTTCTTATAAAACACCTATAGGAATGACACTATATTGGCTCATATACGAAAAAACATGTCACTTGCTAGTTGAGCTGGAATATAAAGCTTATTAGGCAATTAAAGAGTTTAATGTTGGAGATAAGTGATAACTACAATTAAGTGAGCTTGATGAATTGAGAAATGAAGCTTATGAGAATTCCACAATTTATAAAGAGAAAACAAAATTTAGGCATGATTAAAAAATTCTGAAAAAGCATTTTGAACTTGGGTAAGAAGCATTGCTTTATAATTTGAGATTGAATTTATTTCCACGAAAACTTAAATCTAGATGGTCAAGATCATTTACTATAGTAAGAGTATATCCATATGGAGTAGTTGATATTGAAGATCCAAAAACTGGAAGAATGATTAGTGTAAATGGACACAAATTAAAAGCTTACATGATTGGAGAGAGTCTTGCATTTGAAGTGATCTTAATGTTGGGTCAGACCTAAGTTAAACAATAGTTATGTCGGGTTGATGACGTTAAACCAAGTATTTTGTGGGAGGCAAGACATAGTTATCAGTGTAATTTTGATTTGAATTGTCGTTGTAATAAGTTCTATATAGTGATTGTGAGTCTTATATGATTTTTTTGGCACAAAAAATTATTATTTAAAGGACTTGAAGAGTAGAAGAAAGAAAACTAAAAATTGAGTATGTTGGTTTGGTGTTGTAGCGCTAGATCTGGTGCTATAGCGCCATAGTTCGAATAACTCTATTAAATAGCAAAAAATTTGGTTTATCTTCTTCTTCCTCTATATAAAACCTCCTAAGAAGGGATTTGAAGTATCCCTATGACATTCCTAAGTATTCTAAAAAGATTTGAGAGATCATGGAGAGCAATGACAATGGGAGAACTGAAGAAAAAAAGTTGCTGCATAAGGATGCTCAAGCAAATTTCAATGGATATTTCACAGTAGTCTGGAGCGCTGATACACTTAAAGTATATAGCATTTATGTACACATTTTTATACCTATTTTTGAGGATATTGTGCATTAATTAAATATATTTGTGAGGTTTTCTTTCAGATATAGTCAAATGAATGAAAACGGTGATATAAGTGAAAAAAGATTAAATTTGGGGCAAAAATGAAGAAGGTGTGTAAATGAACTATGGCGCCTAAGCGCCCAGGACTGCTGCTGAAGCACCATGAGAATAGAGAGGGTCGCACCTAAGCGCTGAATAACTCGCGCTTACGTGCCAGAGGTAGTTATTTGAAATTTCAATGAATTTTGACAAATTTTTGAAGGGTTGTTTGATGCGACTCTTGGTGAAAAAATGATTTATGGTTAATGAAAAAAAATTCATTCAAATAGCTATTGAAATTAGGCAACTCTTGGATGATTCATTGAATGTGGACACATTTTTGAAGAGACACCAAAGTACCTAATGGAAAATTATAAAAGGACTTAGATTGAATTAAAGAGGTCATAGTCGCCCAATCTCTATGAGACTTCTTTCTACCACTCTCATCATAGATTAATTAGAATACTCTTAGAGAGAAGAGAAAGAGGAGTTGTAGTTGTGTTAGTAGAGAATATTGTAAGAGAAAGGAAGATATTCAAAGGAACTTCAAGAGTTTGGTTGAGAGGAATTTGAGATAAATTTTTATCTTTGTGACTACATTTAGTTTTAATTTAGACTTCTTGTGTGTTTACATGATTTCTACTTTTAAACATAAGTGTTGTTATGTTTCTTCATTAATTATGAGTAGTTTTCTTAATATTTTTTCTTAAAATGATAAGTAATTAAGTGTTGAATGGAAGTTGTGCAAAGTATTGAACTTTAATTTTGGAATACGTTGTGATGATTTAGTCCTTATACTTCATTTACTTCTTGATTGACCAATTAAGTTGTTAATATTTGTTGTGAGATCATGTAAGATCCTAGATGGTATTGTCTCGGTCAACTAATGATAAGAATCACATGAGATTGTATGAATGAAAGTGTAATTCATATGATTGAGTGTAAATAAATAAGAAAATAAACTTTGAAGGGTGTAGAGTTAGAGGACTTTAGAGTGACAGACTAAAGCCCCTAATTTGGTTTATTATTTTAGGTCTTGATACGAGATGTTAGCCCCTAGGTGGAGGGAGAAGAGGGAACACCACAGTGACAGCAAGTATCTTCTCAACCTAGCTCGTCTTCAAGGCTATTAAAACTTTAAATTAGCCAATGTTTTTTATAGCATCTCTGGTAAATACTGCTCCTATTTGGCACAACACAATTTGAATACTTTCATAAAATAATTTCTATACTTGTTATTGATTCATGATAAGGAAAAATATATTTTATTTATTTTGCTTTCATTTTACAACACTCTAGCTAAATTTAATTAATTGTTTACTTTTTTTTCAAATGTAACAAATTACGAAATAGAATCAAACATTCATTCCTATTATAACAGTTATAATTTGAGTAAAAAAATTTTTTAAAGTAGAATTTTTTTTTCTAATTTCTTCTTGAAAATTTGTAGTACTCCCTGTGGGTTCAACCTTCATGACTTAATAAAAAAGTGTTATATTACTTGATAACGATACATATATGACACAACTAAAAATTACCTACTTTTTACCTACATTTTCATATATTTTTTATTCTCATTTTTAATGATATTACACTTTAAATGAAGGTATTATGTATATTTTTATCTTCAAGGCCAATAAATGGACTTTTGGATAAAAAGAAGCAAAAAGGGCAAAATGGTGCAATTTATGGCCCAAACGAGCAAGAAAGAAAATTCTGACTTTGCACATTTTGACATGTCTTTCTGTGCTTAATCTCCTTTACACTTCTCACTTATTTTTTAATGAAATTATACTTTAAATAAAATTTGTTTTCATGCTTATCTTGTAAGTATATCTGTTAGGAGTGAAACACAACTTAAACGCTGCAAAACGGAGACAAACAGAGCAAAATGGTGAAGCAGTTTCAGGGTGGTGCCAGAGGTGCTAGAATCCAGAGAACAGGTGCCAAAGGTTCTAGAATGGTGCCAAAAGCACCAAAATCTACAGAACATGAGCCAAATGCGCCAGAAACCAGCACCAGAGGTGCCAGAGATGATTATGGATGTATTTTTGGCAGTTTTTGACTATTTTGAGATGTTCTAGAAGGCTCTAAGTGAATTAAATGCCCCATTGAGTGGTTCAATGACTCTAGACACTTGGGAAAGGCTCTTGAATGAAGAGATATGTCTCTTGGATGAAGAGATTTGTCTCTTAGAAATAAAAGTTGTGTCTTTCAGAAAAAAGAAGGAATTTTGTGTCTCTTTAAAATAAAGGGGCTGGTGCCTCTCATAGATGGTGTTAGTGTGTGTGTGTGTATGTTAGGAAAAATGAGAAGAATGCTTAAAGATCTTATAATATGTGTAGAAATGTAGATTTCTACCTTTTTTGGAGAGATTGAAGAGGGAATTTTGGGAGAATTTGTAAGGAATTATAATAGCATTGCATGGATTAGCAGGAGACTTTGTGGGAGAGATTTTCATCTTTATTTTAAGGAGAAAAAGTTAAGTTATGTGTTCTTCATTATCTTATGATTTTGTAAACACTTATCTAGTGGATTTGCTTTAATGCAATAAAGTTTTCTGTTGTGTTTTCTTCATGCTTTGTGAGTAGTTTTTATTACTCTTTCTTCTTGTTTGGAAAAAGTTGCATAAGAAGATTATGCCATTATTTTCCTTTACTTTTCTTTTGTAATGATTTAGATTTATGAGTAGGATTTTGTAATGCATGTTAATATGTGATTTAATTATAAATGTGATGGTTTTTACTTGAATTTTATTTACATTACAATTTAGGTCTGTTGTAATGTTAAAATTTATTGAGAGATGTAACATCCGAAAAGGCTTTGATTTCTACAACAGAGTAAGAATCACATTCAATATCATGGATGAGAATCTAGTCCATGGGGTTGAGTGTAAATAACTAGGGAAATATATTTTGATAGACGCAAAATTGGAGATTTTAGGGTGACAGACTAAAATCCGTAATTTGGTCCAGTTGCTTGGAAACTAATGTGAGATTGTTAGCCCTCAGGTGAGGGAGAAGTGGGAGCTCTGGAGTGGTAGACAGTATCCTCTCAACCTAACAACGGATTTAGGGACCAAACTCTAAAATAGTCAATGTCCTTTATGCACCCTCAAAGGGTAAATAATAAGATTATTTATATTTGACACATATAATATTTAATGTATCTCATTCCTATACTTTATCCAATTCACTACATTAGAATAGTAGTTTTTAACATCTCAAAATTCTCCAAACCAATTTATCCAAAAAGGGTTATCATAAGTTAATATTTTCATTTAGGAGTAGTTGTTGGTTATTTTAAATATAAGATTTACATTTAGGAGTACTTGTTAGAAAAACCACTTAAATCGACCTTCCAAACTAAAAATTGATAATAGAATACTAGAATTAGCCTAAAGGATTTCTTACCTCGCTTATTTGTGGGATCGATACTAGGGTTTTTGAAGAAAGCCCTATATTACTTGGAGCGATACATGCCCTTGCGTGGAACCTCTAGTGTGTAAACCAATTTATATATTTTATAAAATTTTGATTTTAATTGCTAAATATGTCAAGTTTTTGGCAATAATTTTGAAAACTAAATTATTGCATAAATTCAGGACGGCTTAGGTTCTTGGTTCTGTTATCGGGGATTTAAATTAACAAAAAACATGCAGAAAAATAGGACGCACTAGGGGTGCATCAAGTTTTTGGTGTCATTGTCTGGGAGGCTTCAGTAAGAACTTTAGGAGAATTTTTGTTAAACATGTAAGACTTAAATTTGGAATTTATAGTATTATTATACATTATGTTTAATTATTGTGTGTTTATTTTAAAGAAAATTCAAAATACCAAAAATATTTTTGATATATGTCCTAGTAGTTAAGTCTTTAGGTTTGTATGCGTAGTTCAAGAGCACAAACCTTGAATTTTATGAGTCAAATTTGATGAAAACTTTTGGGAGGATGATAAATCAGAAAAGACTCCATGAATTTAATGTAGAAATGACGGATAAACGATATAATGAATATTCAGATTTGGATTATAATGCTAGTAGCTTTGAAAGAGTAAACTCCAAGAGAATGACAAATTTTCAAGAATATATGCTTACTATTTTAATTTCTCAAGTTGCAGATATTGAGAGGAGCCTAGATCAATACATAGAAAGTTATCCTCAAGGACCCCCAGTTATTAAGAAAAATTTATTTGCACAATTCATTGAGCTTAAATATTTTGAAAATAGCCATGAGATATACAATCCTTATTTTGACTATTACAACCAAGGTTGGGAAAATCATTTGAATTATAACTAGAATAATAATTTTGGAAGAGAATACCAATTTTGGGAAGATAATCAATTTAATTGGACATGTAGTTGGAATAATCATGACTATTATAATAATGAACTTTCTTTTCCTCATGGATTTATCTCCAACCCACATAATGAGGACAAGGAGTCACTATTAGAAGAGGATTTGATTCAGTTGGCGAGTCATTTGGAAAGTCAAAAAAGTGAGATGGAAGGTTAAGGGGCCACAATAAAGAATATAGAAAACTAACTTGGGTAGATTATTAATGCAATTAATAGTTACCCCCCATAGATTTTACCTAGTGACCCTAAGATAAATATTGAGGAGATGAATAATGAGCAATATAAAATTATCAAACTAATATTTAGAAGTGAATTCAAGGATATTTTTCAAAAGAATTTTGAGTTGAGAGATGAGGATAAGGAGATTGAAAAACCAATGGAAAAAAATCTTACGGAATTAGGAAAACCTATTTCCTCAACTAAGATAAATATAGAAAGACCACCTCTACCATTTACTCAGTACCAAAGGGAAGAATTGAAGGACACCCCTGAATAGAAGAGTAGCCTAGAAGAATTTGATCCAGAATTTGAATTATCTAGAGGTAATCTGATCTAACATTTGGAAGATCTTGAAATATCATATAAAGATCCATTTCTTATAAATTTCAAGGATGATATTTATATGAAAATTTGGAAAATCACTAGAAGAATATTGGATCTAGAAAGAAATATGAGGAAAAAAGATATGAATTAATCTGAAAAGGAAGAGCTGAAAGAAATTTTTAAATTTGAGGACTTTGTAGGAATCCTTGGATCCAGAAAAGATTGGGTGATTGATCAAGGATTACTTAAATGGAATTTTGATCCAGGTGAAATCATTTGTTAGGTTGGCAATGTTAAACTAAGTGCTTTATGCGAGGCAACCCATAGTTATCAGTGTGGTTTGATTTCGTGTGCTTGAGAGTTATGATTGTTAATCTTGTATTGTGTTTGATTTAGTGTGGATTGATCAATTTAATTAATGATTGGTGGATGTTTGGATTGTTAGTGGTTTGATTTGATCTTTATGTGTTATGAGGGAGGTTATTTCTTAACTTCTTATTATGGCTAGACTTATATATTCTCTTGTAGTAGTTGGATTGAGGAGTCCACTATGACTCAGGTCTCACCCAGACTTGAGTTTTTCAAGAGACGCTATGAATTTTAACAGTGATAGTTCCATCTCAATTTTATTAATTCTTTTCTTTGACCTTGTTTTCATTTGTTAGAAAACATGAACCTATTTGATGAGTAACATGTGGATGATTTTACACTATCCTTATAACTTCTATAGGTGCTTAATTAATGGGATATGGTGATACCTGAGGTTAGTGTTCACGACCCAATGTATTAGAGATAATTGTGTCCATGGGATTGGACTCTATAAAACCATTTATAAATACCCAATATATCCGTGTAGTGATTCCGTTAGAAATTGAAAGTAAGTTAGTGAGATGTTATGAGTTAAATGAAGAATTAACCTCATTTAGCATGTGTGTTGTGTTTGTGTTTTATGATTGTTTTTTGTGTTACAACTTTATATAAGACTTAAAGAACATATTTATATTCCTTTGCTGATACCTGTTATGCTAGTTAAACCTTTTCAATTTCATCCTGACATGTTTAGTTTAGATTTACTTTCTGCTACATGATTTTTACCCTGATTAATAATTGTAGATGCTTCTGATAGGAATTTGAGGTTGACAAAATTTCTGAATTTTTTTTTTCTTCCTGCTTATATTTTCTATACTAAATTTTTTATATGTTTTAAATCAATTTTTTTGGGCAGGAAGAAAAATGAATTTGAAAGTGAGTATACTTCTTTTTAGTTTAATATTATGTCAAGCATGTTTTAGGCTATATTACTTTTTTCTGTAGTCATTATATCTTTTGATTATGTATGAATATGATTTTGATAGAATGTTGTAGTAGCTAGTGATTCAACTTTTACTTTTTTTTCCTACTACATTTTATATAATTAAGTGCAAAATATTTAAAAATTCAAGTTT
>JXCR01113907.1:0-11976 GCA_002079205.1 Phalaenopsis hybrid cultivar | reverse complement strand
TTGGGGGGGGGGGGGGGGCGAGAAAATTTTTTAAAACTTAACTTTATTTGTCCTCAGTAGACTGTATTTAATTTGATATTACTTTTAAAATAACTTGTGGTATGTGGTGTTACCTTTAGGTTAGTATTATTTAGTTTTTACGAATGTTAGAAAAATAACTTAGTTGAAATCCTATGTGAAGAAACTGTTCTCGAGTTAAGATATTTTGTTGGAAACCTCAAGAAACTGATTTTGCTATTTGTGGTAGAAAGGAGTTGAATATTTGAAAACAAAGATTATTAGCCTTATTCTTCTTGAGAATTGAGCCTTTATTGAAACCTTTTTCATACTAATACTTAGAATTTTAAAAAGTGAGGGAAAGTTTTGAGTTTTGGGTTTTTTAAAGAGGATAGTGAAATTCAAAACTATTAAAGGTCTATCCAGATATAGTAATCCTCATATAAAATGAAAAAAAAAAGAGTAAGGATTAAAAATATCCTAAAAAAAGAAAAAGAAACGAAAAAATAAGAAAAAAAAGAAAAGAAAAAAAAAGTAAAAATAAAATATGTTAGGATAATTTTGAGGAGAAACCTAAAAAAAAATTGGTTTCACTTGAAACTTTTTAAAAGAAAAGACTTAGAAATAATCCTCAACTTATTCTTATTTCAAAAAGTATTGGTCAAATTGTTATAGATAAGGTGCTTGAATTATTTTTTTAAACTTTGTGTGAATCTTTAAATTGACAAGTTTCAATAACTTTTGAAGTAAATAGAAAATTAGGATTCTTAAGTTGAATATGAGATATTCTTACACTCTAGTCCTAGGTTGATTTGCTATAATTTCTCTTAAGTTACATTATAACATTTATAAGACAAAATTATAGGAAACTCTACTAAAACCAACTGCCTCAAATCAATAAATTTAGTCTTTAAAGTTATAGGGTTACTTGAGGACAAGTAACATTTAAGTTTGTAGGACTTTGACACACCTAATAATTACATACTTTTTACCTTCATTTTCATATATATTTTATGCTCATTTTTAATGATATTACACTTTAAAGGAAGCTATTATGCATATTTTTGGATTCAGGTATAAGAAATAGAATTTTGGAGAAAAAGAAGCAAAAATGAGCAAAAATGGTGCAATTATGGGCCAAAACGAGCAAAAAAGAAAATTATGACTTGACACATTTCAATATGTCTTTCTGTGCTTAAATCTCCTTTACACTTTTCACATGTTTTTTAATAAAATTATACTTTAAAGAAATGTTATTTTCATGCATATCTTCTAAATATATCTGTTAGGAGCGAAACACAACTAAAAAGGGTCAAAACGGAGCTAAACGAGGCAAAACTGTGGAGCTACTGCAGGGTGGTGCCATAGGCACTTGAATCCAAAGAACAAGTTCTAGAGGTGCTAGAATGGCACCAGAAGCATCAAAATACAGAGAAAAAGTGCCAGAGGCGCTAAAGACAGCTAGAAACATATTTTTGGCAGTTTTTAACTATTTTGGGATGTTTTAAAAGGTTCAAAGTGAATCAAAAGCCCCATGAAGTCGCTCAATGAATCTAGACACTTGGAAAAGGATTTTGAATTAAGAAATATGTCTTTTGGATTAAGAGATTTGTCCCATAGAATAAAAAGATGTGTCTTTTGGGTAAAAGAAAGAATTTTGTGTCTCTTTAAAATAGAGGGGCTGGTGCTTCTCATAGATGGTGTTAGTGTGTGTGTGTGTGCGTGTGTATGTTATTATAAATGAGTGGAATGCATAGAAATCTTAGAATAGGAGTAAAAATGTAGATTTCAACCTTTTCTAGAGAGATTAGAGAGGGGATTTTGAGAGAATCTGTAAGGAATTGTACTAGCATTGCATGGATCAGCCGGAAACTTTATGGGAGAGATTTTCATCTTTCTTTCAAGGGAAAAAAGCTAAGTATTGTGTTCTTCATTATCTTAAGATTTCGTAAACACTTATCTAGTGGATTTTATTTTATGTAATGAAGTTTTCCGTTGTGTTTTCTTCATGCTTTGGAGTAGTTTTTCTTACTCTTTCTTCTTATTTGGAAATAGTGGCATGAGAAGATTATGCCATTGAATTAATTTTACTTTTCTTTTGCAATGAGTGGGGTTTATGTGTAGGATTTTGGGATGCATGTTAGTAGGTGATTTAGTTATAAATGTGATGGTTTTTACTTGAACTTCATTTACATTCCAATTAAGGCGTGTTGTAATGTTAAAATTTGTTGAGAAACATAAAATCTGAAAGGGCTATGATTTCTGCAACAAAGTAAGAATCATATTCAAATTCATGGATGAGAATTTATTCCATGGGGTTAAGTGTAAATAAAAGGGAAATATATTTTGCTGCGCACTAAATTAGAGATTTTAGGGTGACAAAATAAAATCCCCAATTTGGTCCATTTGGGAGAAGTGGGAGCTCTGGAGTGGCAGCCAATCCTCTCGACCTAACCACAAATTTAGGGACCAAACTCTGGATTAATCAATGTTGTTTATGCACTCTCAGAGGGTAAATAATAGGATTGCTCCTATTGGCACATACCATATTTAATGTATCTCATTTCTATACATTATCTAATTCACTACTTTAGAATAGTAGTTAATAACATCTCAAAATTCTTCAAATCAATTCATCCCAAAAGGGTTATCTTTAAAGTTAATAATTTCATTTATGAGTAGTTGTTGGTTGTTTTAAATATAAGATTTACATTTAAGAGCACTTGTTAGAAAAATCATTTAAATCAACCTTCTAAACTAAGGACTGATTGTAGTAGACTATAATTAGCCTGAGGGATTTTTTACCTCTCTTCTTTGTGGGATCGATAGTGGGGTTTTTAAAGAAAGACCTATATTATGTGAAGCGATACATGCACCTGCGTAGAACCTCTAGTGTGTGAACTATTTTATATATTTTATAATATTTTGATTTTAACATATAAATTAGGTAAGTTTTTTGCCATATTTTTGAAAGTTAAATTACTGCATAAATTTGGGATGGGTCAAGTTTTTGAAATTGTTACCTGGGATTTAAATTGACATAAAACACATAGAGAAACAACACACAACAGGGGCGGATCAGTATACTTGTGTAGTATCCTAATATTTAAATAGAATAGTCGCACTCTTATTTACTTCAAAGTCAAGTTTTTGGCACCCTGGTAACGAAGAAATATAAGTTAAGAAAATTGAGAATATACCCACACATACATTGTAGTACTATCATAAAAGATGGGATCAAGTTTTTGGTGCCATTGCTGGGGAGTAAGAAAATAATTTAGTAAAAAATTGAATGAATTATTAGGAAAGCAAATTTCTATTTTTAGAAAGCCTTTTTTAAAATTTTAGATTTATTATTGGAATATCTTAGTGTTATTTTTATATAAATTCTTATTTGTGTGATTTTATTTTATTTTATTTTGTAGCCAATTCATTAAGTAATAGAACCAAATGAACACTTCCTAGTAATATAGAGGTAAATCAAAAAGACCAAAATAAAGATCAAGTAAAAACCGTTCAACTTAGAAGCGAAAGAGAGTTGGAAAGTAGTGTTCAAAAATAGATTGAAGTAGAGAGAAGAAATTTAAGAGCCTAAAGAGTATGTTCTAAAAGGTTTAGAGAGACCTATTTCTCCACTGAAAATTAACTCGGCAAAACCACCACCTCCATTTCCTCAGAGACTTCATCAAGAAAAGTTGGATAAACAATTTTTAAAATTTCTGGAAATCTTTAAAAAGCTTACGATTAATATTTCATTTGCAGAAGCCTTAGAGAAAATGCCAAGCTATGTGAAGTTTATGGATATTCTTAAAAGAAAAAGGAAGTTGAAGATAACGAGACTGTTGTACTTAGTGAAGAGTGTAGTACTATAATTCAGAAAAAGTTTCCTGAAATACTTAAGGATCCTAGTAGCTTCACAATTCCATGTGCAATAGGAGGAAGATTTTATGGGAAAGCTTTATGTGATTTAGGCTCGAACATTAACCTTATGCCATTTTCAATATTTAACAGAGTGGGATTAGGAGAAATATTTTCTACTAATATAATTTTGTAGTTAGCAGATCATTTAACAACATATCCTAAGGGAGTTATAGAAGATATTTTAGTGAAAGTGGATCAATTTATCTTTCCCGTTGATTTCATTGTGCTAGATAAGTAGGAAGATAAGGCGATACTTATCGTTTTGGGGAAACTTTTGTTAGCTATAGGAAGAGCAATGATAGATGTGCAGAAAGGGGAATTAACTATGTGCGTCTATGATCAAAGAATTAATTTTAATATTTAAAAATCAATGAAGTATCTCGCAAAAGGTAAATATGATGAATGTTACAGAATGTATGTAATAAGATATCTGAGTGAATGCCATTTTAAAACAACTTATGAAGAGAAATCTAAAATGAAAGAGTTGGAACACAAGAAATAAGTAAAATTAAAGCAATATGATGATTTTTATAAGGAAGATTAAAATAATGTTTGAGAAAATTTTGAGGTTTCGGACACAACAGAAAAAGATAAATCTTGATGTCCAGTGATTGAGAAATGTCCTGAACTTGAATTGAAATTACTTCCTAAACACTTAAAATATGCCTTTTTAGGTGATTCCTCAACATTACCGATTATAATTTCATCAAATTTAATTATAGAAGAATAAAATAGTTTAATGAAAACTTTGAAGATGTATAAGAAAGCTTTTGAATGGGCAATTACTGATATTAAAGAAATCAGTCCTTCAATTTTTATGCATAGAATTCTCATGGAAGAAAACTGTAAACCCAAGGATGATCCTTAAAGGAGATTGAATTCTGTGATGAAATAAATTGTTAAGAAAGAAATTTTAAAGTGTTTGTATTTTGGAATTATCTACCCTATTTCAGATAGTGCATGGGTTAACCCATGCATTGTGTTCTTAAGAAAGGAGTGATTGTGACTATGAATGCAAACAACTAGTTATTACCAATAAGACAAGCCACAGGATGGAGAATGTGCATTTGTTATAAAAGATTAAATCCTGCCACTAGGAAAGATCATTTTGCATTACCATTTTTAGATCAAATGTTGGATAGACTAGTTGGGCATAAATACTTTTGTTTTCTAGATGGATATACTGTTTATCACAAAAAACCAATAGCTACTGAGGACCAAGAGAAAACAATGTTTACTAGTCCTTATGGTACATTTGATTTTAGAAGAATGCCCTTTGGTTTATGTAATGCCCATGCTACCTTACAAATATATATGCTGGCTTGTTTCTGTGATTTAATTGACAAAAGAATTAAAGGTTCTTAAGACAACTTTTCAGTGATTGGAACTTCATATGAATCATGTTTAGAACATTTATCAAGAGTTATTAAGCGCTGTGAAGAAAAAAACTTAATCCTTAATTGGGAAAAATGCCAATTTATGGTAGCAGGAGAAATTGTTTTAGGACATCACATATCTGAAAATGGTGTGGAAGTAGATCCTACAAAAATTCAAGTGATCGCTAATTTACCTCAATATTGACCTCACTTTTGGTTGAGGTCTAAATTTTCCTCTTTAGTAGCCTAGGGTCTAGCCATAGGACTTTTTTGTTGACTATTCCTAGAAAACTAGAAAATGAACCCTCACCATTAGAAATTCCAAACTCCTCTTTACTCAACTTGAAGTTCCACATAGTGGTCCCAACCTCTAGCACTTAGTAGGTGGGGTCATTATGGGGGAGCCGAAGGAGACTTTCCATAGGACTGCTTGCCCTTAGGTTTGACTCTAGGTGTTGGTCTAGAGCTAAGGTACTCATCTCACTCACAATCTCTCACAAATACAAACCCAAAATTTCTTGACTTTGGTCCCTTAATCTTTTGGGAGACTCATGTAGATGGTCCTCTAAACCTACTAGCCCTAGGCTGGGGTTTAGCTAAGACCAGTACATAGAGGACCCAAATGGGGTTTCCATTGGTCCATAGCTCACATATGATGGTTGGCACCCCAGTTCTACCAAAAATACCCAACTTGGCCTTTTCGCCCCTAAACTCTCCCTAATTACCTAAGTACCCTTGAAACGCTAAATTTGGCCAAAATTCCCAAATTTATCCAAACACCCAAATTTGTTCAAAAACCATTTCAAACATTTTGGAAACATCCAAATTACCCAAAATCACAAAAAATTGCCAAATTACAAAAATGCCCCTCCTTAGCCCAAAATTTAAAAAATTCCAAAAAATCTCAAAAATTCCCAAAATATTCCCAATTTCATTTTTCTTAACTACCACATGACCCAAATGGACCAATTTAACCATTTTGACTAACACCCCCAAATTCCCTTTAAAGGCACATGTTCCCCAAATTCACCTCAAATGTCCATCAATTTGGTCCCAATATCTCCCAATTTAAATCAAAAACACAAATTCACCTTCCATATCAATAATATAAACCGAATCCAAGCACAATTGGCCCATGCTTTGAGCTCAATTTTGATCTAGGTCAAACCCCCAATTTTGGCCATATAACCTAATCTCACCAAGTTGAACCTATAGCCTACTCAATTTGCCACAATTTATGTTGAAAAATCTTCATAAAACTTCTACACATCAAACTTGACCTTAAATGGGACTTGGTGAAGCCTCAATTTCATTTAATTTCAACTTAAATCCAAAAATCCCCAAATTTGCCCCAAATTGGCCATGCCTCCAAATTCCACCAAATTGAATGTCTTAGCCTCAAAATTGTCACCCAATTCCTATTGAAAACTCTTCATGACATTCCTATTGACCATTCTCAATGATCAATTTGGACTTAGCCCAAGCATAACCCAATCTAGACCCAAGTCTAGCCCAACATGCCTAAATTGATCAAATTTCTAAAATCCCTCAAATTGGACCCCCAATTGAACTCAAAATCACATCAATCCTTCACCAAAAAATGTTCATTACAATCATCTACACAATGTTGATCTATAAATTGGGCTCAAGGTCATGGCTAGCCTAACCCAAACCCACTTTAAGCCAAATTGACCTACATGGACCCCTTTACCAAAAATTGACCCAATCAAGCCAAATTGACCAACCCAAGACCACCACAGCCAAAATTTAAATCTTATTGACCAGAATAAACCCCATGAAACCAACCAAGATGAGCCATGCACCAAAGGATCCCCAAATCAAGGGATTTCTTCATAAATTGCTTAATCCTAAGGGATTTTTGCCAAAACTAAGCACTTGCTCAAATAAATTGCTGTGACATATTCCCCTGGCTCACCTGACCTCCTGACCACCTCCCATAGCCTTACCGACCGGATTAGTCATCGGAGAATGGCCAAACCGAGAGCAATCCCCATGGAATCAAACCCAATTCAAACTTAGAGGCCACCTCATCCCATTTTAAATTTAGAGCCTCTCTGCCCTCCACATAGGCAGCACTTTGCACCCTTCAACTGACCCATAGAGCCACCCTTGGCCATTTTTATAAAACCTCACCTCCATTGCCATAAAGAGGGGTGCTAAAATTTTCTCAAGGAGATCCTTAAAAAATCACTCCCTGAGCTTCCTTGAGACCTCCACAGTGCAACCCAACTACCCCATTGCCCTAAATCCCCTTGTCAGAGTTCAATTTTTGAGCTCAAAACCTTGCCGGAGACAGGACAGAGTTCTCCACATCTCTACACTCCACCAAAATCAAATTAAACTCACCCACACCATAACTATAGTGAAAGAAGAAGAAGCCCCATCAAATCTGCCTCATACAGAGCCCCTAACATAGCTCTAGACCAACACTTGAAATTGAGCTTGGTTGAATTCATACCTAGACCTTCACCATAGTAAGAGGCTCAATCCCTAGCCTCCTTGGACCTCCACAAACGTGCCAAGCACCTCTGATTGAAGCTTCCCTTCTCAGAGCAAAGGTATTGAACTTCCCCACTTTCTGAGCCTATTTTGATTTTCCATTTTATTAGGCTTATTTTAATGGCATGTTTACCATATGGATGTGTTCTTTTCACTTACATGAGCATTTAGAAACAAACTGCACTTAATTTGGTTGAGAAATGAGTGAGATCTTAAGCTTTGAAAATGGATGGTTCTCAGGCTAAGGCATTGGGGATGATGACAGGGAGCTGTCCGATTGCACGTTTATCTCATCAATGGATGAGATCTAGCCTAACAGCGCCTTCTTACATGAAACGTGGGCCGAGTCAGCATTGAGGTGGATGGCAGCACTGAACTTGAGGACGCCGCGTGGAGCTTCAGAGACGCCTAGGATGAGGTGGCACCGCACATTTAAGTAGATAAATTGGAAATGAAATAAATCAGAAAATGATCCCTAACTTCAAAAATCCATATCTTGGTGTTGGAAAATAACAAAAATAAAATAAAAATACCCTCTTGCTTAGTGAACAAAGGAAAACAATGTGGAAATAAGTTAAAGTTTATGTGATGGATATTTTATTTTTAAATAATTAAATATTATTTTGAGTCTTTTGATTCTCCATGCATGTAGTCATTTCACAATGGATGAAATTTTGGCATGTTGTTGCCTCTATCTTAGGGAACATTCTTTGATTTTTCCAAAGTCAGAGGAGATCTCTAGACAGAGATCTATATTTTTCAAGTTTATCTCTATTATTTACATAAATTAATCTTAATAACTAACATGTTGCTTAGAGAATTCAAAGAAAATTTTGGAAGGTTTGCCATGGCCATAGAACCCTTTGGAAAATGTTTCATGAGCTAGGTCATTAATAATACACATAATTTGCACAGAACCTTAAAACACAAAGAAAATTAATTTGGGAAATACAAACATCTAAATGACTCGATTTTAACTCTCCACTATAATTTGTGGTTCAGAGAACTCCCCATAAAAATTTCAAAATATTTGGAGCTCATTTGTTAACTCAAATTGATTTTCTATGTTTAGTGCCTTTTTTAACACTAAAATGATTTTTAACAATCAAAATATTACTCAGAAAATTAGAAAAATTAGTTTTTAGAGTTCTATGTGATCAGGGGAATTTTCTAAAAGTAAAACGGTAAATAAAATAAAAACATAATTTTTTTTCCTATTTTTAATATTTAAATAATTAAAAAATGATAAAAATCACAAAAAATAACAAAATTCATGGAAATATTCTAAATTGTTTCCTAAGCACTTAATAATATTTGGAATATTGTTCCTAATTTTCTAAGTGAAGATATCAAATTTTCAAGTTTAAAATAATTTTTAAAGGCTAACAATGGATTTTCACTAAAATAATTCTAACAATTCATAGAAAAATTAGAAAAATTTGAAATTTATTTCTCTAGTTTTCTTGACCTTAGAAATATTTAATAAAAGTATAAAACTTAATTTTTCACATTTAAAATATTTTATAGTTAATAAATGCTCCAGAATTTAAAATAATTCTTAAAATTCAAATTTAATTTAATAAATCATGAAATTTGGCCCCAGTAGTTCTTTGGTCTAAGTCTACCTTCAGTAAAAATTTCAAAGTATTAGGCTGTCTTGGTTAAGTTATGGATTTTTCTTTGAAAAATCTTATTTTTGCATAAAAATAAATATGTAAATTAAATTAACTTTTGAAAAATCACATTTTCTCCTCTGATGTCTTAACTGACCCATGAGTAAGTTGGGATAAAAATTTCAAAGTCATTTGAATTAAATTTGATAAATTATGAAGTGATAGAGCCTTGGGGAAAAAGTTTATTTTTGGAAATTTAGGCTAAATTAACATTTATGCTTAATTCAAGAAAGGGGAATGGGTAACCTCTTATCCTAATTAACATATTTGGATCGTTGAAACACAAGAGATTAATTGTTAGAAACCAGTCTCACTTTTATGAATTAAAGGATAAATTTGTAATTTCCTTAAATTATCATGCTTTGGGAGTCTAGTCAACCAAATGATCCTAGACTTTGGGGCATGATTTTGGATGTTAACAACTCACAAATTTAATACCCCTATTTAATGATTCAAATGATTTTTAATACTTTTGATAATGAATCATCATCACTTAAAAATTTAATCTTTTTCAAAATAAAGCTAAGACATCTGCCAAAATCTTAAGCGTTTATTAATGACCTAAGCTAAATCAAATCTGATTAAATGAGGATTAGAAAAGTAAACATAATTAAAATTGAAAATCTTTAAAACACTACAAGCCTAACTTAAAAAGTTGGCTAAGTGACTTGATGACATTAACTTGCCCCTTTAAGGGTCTTCACCCACATAATTCTCAAATTAAATTATAAGTAATAATTACCCTCCTCTTAGGGATAATTGAACATCAATGTTCACTAAGCATTAAAGGTATTTACAGGATGAGTTATTAAGCAACATAATAATTTTAAATGAGCTCGAGACTTTTCACCAGGCAGTGAGAGGGAAGCATGAACCTGTTTTTTTCTCCCGAGCTATTTGATGCCTCAGAGGTCTACTAAACTTAATATGTTTTGCTTGATGAAATTATCCTTAATTAAATTAATAGGGACCTACTAAGATATGACCTAGGGTTGGGTAGATCACTAAAACCTTACTTTTTTGCTCTATATAAAATTCTCTCACATGCATTTTGAGTTTCAGGTGGTGGAACGAGAAGACTCGCCAGGTACGCTTTTTATAGTTTACAGTACAATCTTTCTTGTACTTTCATACTGTATTTTTTATGCTTATAAAACTTGCATGCTAAATAAAAATGTCACTTTGCGTGAAAACCAAAACTGTTAGGATAGCCGCAAAACCAATACCCAAAATAAAAATTAATATCAACCAGGACAAAAATCACCTCCACAAACATTCAAAATATAAAACAATTCAAAATTTAATCACAAACATCACAAAAAACTACAACTGAAACTAAATTAAGACGTCTCTATCAGATGATTGGGAATCCCTCGTAGGAGGTAACCTACGGTTGCTAACGGGGCTTCCCACGGTCTAAATGAAAGTATGAAACTCATTAAGTTGAGTTTGAAAAATTTATTTGGACTAAGTGAATCCAATAGAAAATAGTGGTACCGGAACAAGGGAACCGTGAGATTGTAATTGGTGTCACTCTAATAAACTTTAAAATCCCCCATAACATTTAAAGAACTTCAACCATAGGGCCACCTGATTTGACATCATAACTTGATACCCTAGAAAACTTAAATGGCAAAACATGTTTTCCCCAGCTAAACCAACTTCCTTCCTTACGATTAAACAACCAAGCCATAAAATTTTGAGGTTGTCTGCTTATGTAACGTAAATCCTCACATTATATTTAGGCCTTTGTACAACTCTGTTGTACAATCTAAGCCCTAACCCGTCTTAGATTTTGAGGTTATCGTCCGTCATGACCTAAATCCTCACATCTTCCAGGCTATTCATATGATCGTTTCAAATGAATGGAAGCCCTAAACAAATAAAATTGGCAGAATGAAATATTCTAATAATTTCTCCTCAAAACTAAAGCCAAACAATAGGATAAACCGGGAAGTCACCGAGTTTCTCCTCCGGATCCATGACATCCCCTAGTTCTTCTTCCTTTGGATTCTAAAAATAAAAATGTTCCAAATTTGAGCCAATCCCTTTTTACACCTCTTTGTCCAATCTCTTTGAAAAGTCCTATCCTTTTGAAATCCTTGAATATAATATTTCCTGATTTTTATCGAGAGTTTTCTTAGATGACTTTGGTCATTTAGGATGTAATTAAGTATAGGGGCTTGCCCTTTTAGGAAGCTCATCCGAACCCAGCTTAATATAAATCTCATTTAGTTCTTCATATTAAATAGGAGAAATTGTCGGCAAATAAAACGGTTTCGCAGACCAAACGAACGTCATATATTTCTTAGTTTATTTGATCGAGCCCCATCCTCAAGTCTTGTATTTATCCGTCGGGATAGATATAGGGTTTGAGGTACAACACTCTTTCATTGAAACTATGAAAAATATGGGGTCAGTCTGATATCATATTTTTCTAAACTATATATATATATATATATATATATATATATATATATATATATATA
>JXCR01113898.1:0-16076 GCA_002079205.1 Phalaenopsis hybrid cultivar | reverse complement strand
TGATCTGTTTGAGGATTGAAGTCTCCTTTCCAAAGCATGTTATATTTCGACAGTAGTACTTAAAAAAGGTATATATAGGGTGATTGAGGGGAAATTGTTGAGAAGAAAGCAACAACACGACTTTTGTCTATGAGTTGTCTTTAAAGATAATCTTGATTTTTAATTCCATTCTCATATGAGTGAACCTTAGTGAGAAGAAAATACTAGCGTCTAGAAAAAAAAAATGAAATCCATTAGCTACAAAGAGTTTTGAGATGTATACTTTCCATAGAAAAAAAATCAAATCCATTAGCCACATTCTAGATGTGAGACATCAAGAATTTTAGTAATGTGAGTATGTTTATCCCTTGATCTTGTTGAAAGATCTAGTAATGTGTTGATGCTCATGTTGATGTTCAGGAGATCAAACTTATAATTGTTGCTAAGCTAAAGGATTAACATCAACAAAAAATTATTATTCATTCCTAATTATTCTAATAGAAAAGTCTATATTTAATATTAACAAAATTCTTTTGCTTAATTATTTTTAAGTTCATTTAATTCATTAAGGTTGATGGAAAAAATTTTATACTAAGATCCTGTCACAAAAGTATGAATCCTAGACAATTCACACAAAACACTAAATAAAAGCAACATCAATCAAACTGAATATAATAATAGATTATGTTGGCATAGAAAAGAATAAAGGAGCATTTACACACAAGCCAACCTTTCCTTATGTATTTAAATACCTAACACCACAATTTTGTTTTTTACATTTATACTATCGAAATCATTCATAACACGTCAAAAAATGCCACATTTTAACCTCTAAAAAATGAAATACCCCTTTTCATGCATAGATAAAGTGGTACATACGTAAAAATTGTAGTTTAAGTGTTAGAAATGTAAATACATAAGAATTAATTGGTATGTATGTAAATCCTCCAAGGATAAAATGCAAGTCAATCAAACGTGTCTACTAAACAAAACTAGAAAAATAGAAAAAAATTGTGCGCTCTACATATTCTATATATATACCGTTTTACATCTAAACAAGAATATAATAGTATTAAGATGCAAATTTAGGATTTCATTTGCTCCTGGCCGCTGCCACTTAGATCATCCCGAGATCTCTTGGTTTTGTTTGACTTCGAAGTACTCTTAGGATCTCGATATATACTTGATTAAAAACCTTAGTTTGTACGTTATTGTAATAAAAAGATTTTCAGAGCTAAAAGTACATTAATATAAAAAATAATAATAAAATAAAAAGTGTAAAATATGTGAGAAATATTAAACAAAACATCACATCATAACAAAGAGTATGAACGCAAAAAAAGAAACAAAAAGAAAAAAAAGCATATCACATACATAATAACTGGTGGCAATGCTTAAGTTGGTATATTTATGCATTGAAGCATGAACCTTCTATAAGAGAATTTAAAAAGCATATATTACTAGTTGTACGTTTGACACTTACAAAATAAATCTATCGTAATACAATAAATAAGCAAATAAATGCATGCCAATCAGGCAAAATTCAAATCAACACACCAAGCCGTAAGTTGTGCAATAAAGGATCCTTTAGCAAGATGCTTACCAAACTATACCCAAATCCTACTTTAAATGGTTAAATGGTTATTACCTATCACAACTCTTAAATGTATACACAAGTCTTGATGTAGTAAACCTCAATCTATATCATATTTACATATCTAACACTCAAAGTTTGATAGTTACACAAACTATCTTGGTGTCATAAGTCTATGCAAGAAAAAATGTATTTCACTTATTAAAACGATAGTGATGATATTTTTGATATGACATTAGAAATTTGAGTGATACATGTTAATATAAATGTTTGGGTGCTAGATCTATAAAATATATCAGAATTCTTTGGGATATATGTAAATGTCCCTTTTTTTAATGAAAAATGTAAGACAACAAATCACTTCTTTCAGCTAGAAAGCAACAGCTTTCATGACTTAATGCTTAGGCTACAACATATAGAATATTATTAGCATTAAACCTGCCAAAGAAATCAGCAATAAAATAAAACACAGCACTAAGAAACAATGCATTCTCTTACCCTAAGGCTAGCTAAAAGTCAAAGTAACGGAAAAAAAAATCAAAGCCAAATAAATAGAAGTTTGTGGTTAAAATGATGGAGAGATATTTCTGAGCTTAGTTCAGGAAAATCCATGTGCTCGTGCTTACTATTGATATTATCACAAAGTTAATATTGACCAATAAAAAACACAATATTGAACGAAAAGCAAAAAAAATCTCTTGATCAAATGGCTCTCTAAATGATAAAAAGGTTAAGATTCAGTACCCAGAAAGAAATCACTGATGAGAAGCCATTTTCAGGAGCATGGATTTAACCCAAATCTGATAACAACTTCTGCAGCGCTTCAGAGGAAAGTGGAATATAGAGGCAATCCTGGCCATCAGAGTTCTTCCTGGTCTTCACCAATCCATGATCTCTAAACTCTGTAAGATGTGAATTGAGTGTAACCTGGCTGCTAACCAGAAAACGCTCACGACATTTGGTATAAAGAGTGTTAACAGGCATTCCTGAGGACAGAAATAACTTGTATAAATCATGTAATGTTAGAATTTTGCATAATGGTAACGAATAGAAGAAGCTTACCTTCCTCTTTCTCATTAGCTAACTGATACTCTGCAAGAACTTTATAGACACTTTGTGCATTTGGGGTCAAACTCTGCAAGACAATTGTGGCTGTTCGTGCACATTGGACGGCACTGCCAGAAGTGAGTATTAGAGGAAAGAATACGCCTTCAGCCTTGTAAGGTGTGAAGGTAGGAACATGGTGCCAGCACCAATTGAACTGTGTGTGAACCATCTTCTTGTCCCATACTGTCATGAAACTGCGAAGGATTAGAGCAAAAGGAGGTGTAATAAAGTGTATGGTTTTCATGAATAGAATTGCTTCCATCCTCCAAAATAGCGAGGACAGCACCACTACACTAGCTGATATATACAATCCATTCACAGAATAAATAAGTAACAACTTGATGCATGTTAAACAAGGCAAACTAAGAAATTGTACTACAGCAAAGTAATTTCGAAAGAATTTTCATTCAACAATGACAATCCCAGTAAATTTTCCATCCAAAAGTTTTAAGGAAGATTTGCATATATACCATTCAATTCTTATGTATTTACATATCTAACAACTAAACTTCAATATTTTTACACAAATGCCACCTTCCCTATGAATGAAAAGGTGTATTTCACTTTCTAAAAGTTAAAAGGGTGCTATTGTTGATGTGATATGAAAAATTTGGGTGGTATAAATGTAAAAATTAAAGTTTCGGTCTTACATATGCTAATACATAAGAAATGGATGGTATGCATGCATATACCTCGTGTTTTAATTATTCAAAAACAAATGAACATTGAAACTATATATTATGAAGACATCATATTGCTTTAAGAAAAATGCAGTTGCAGAAATTTAATTCAGATTCTTGTCATCTGCAAGGAATTGGTTGAAGAATTTTTTGTTTTGCAGATAAAAAAAATGTACAAACTAAAATGTTTAGATCAAGAAACTACAAATGCATGAATTTATATGTTTTTTTATGTTTGGATGAATACAATGCAAATGCAGTTCCAAGCTAGGTGGTGGCGTGAAATGGTGAACTGCAACACTCAATGGTGATGGGGTGTCAGATGGGGAGCGGCTGGCGATGTATGACAGCGGCATCCGGCAGGAGGCAGCCAGAGATTATGGCTAACCTTTTATAGAAGGACGTATTTGAAATTCCCTCAAATCAACTGAATTTCAAATCCATTAAAATTGAACTAGAGAAAGATTTTTAAATGCTTTCAAATTTTACACTAATTATTTCCTCCGACCAAATACTACAATTTTCAGAAGTCCTGCATTACTTCTACAGTATAGGCAAAATACTCTCGACCAAATACTACGATTTTCAAAAGTCCTGCTTTCCTTTCACAGTATACCCAACATAACACCGAACAAACAGCCCCAGAAATTATAATTGTATATTTTGTAGACGTTCAACATAAAGTAAAAAAACATGAACCTGCAGCTATTACGATAACGNTATACCCAACATAACACCGAACAAACAGCCCCAGAAATTATAATTATATATTTTGTAGACGTTCAACATAAAGTAAAAAAACATAAACCTGCAGCTATTACGATAACACGCTCTTCATTAGCAGTAATACTATTCAATTAATTTAATCGTTCATAATCTCTAAAAAATTACTTTTAGATGTCATGAACGAAAGGGTTAACTTCAGTAATCCGCATAAGAAAAAACTCAAAACATAGCAAAATAGGCGACATGTTTGGAGCCAAGTATTACAGACAAATGGTTACAAAAAAAGGACTTTCCGATGAGTATTCAAATTTTGTTCAGAAATATATGTTAAATGGAAGCCAAACGAGTCATTATTGGCCATGCTCAGTGCAACGAAAAATTGACGAGTTTCAACAGAAANTATTCAAATTTTGTTCAGAAATATATGTTAAATGGAAGCCAAACGAGTCATTATTGGCCATGCTCAGTGCAAGGAAAAATTGACGAGTTTCAACAGAAAAAAACTTACACAAAGGTGCATTGACGTGGTCAATCGAAGCGATGACAAAAACATTAAAGCAGCATGCCAAGCGCGTAAGATATTGCTGCGATTCTGAATCCCTCAAGGCAGGTCCATCTATATTGTGAATTACAAGACCTACAAATGAATCTTTCACATCCGCTACTTCTTCATTAAGATATGTTAACAGATCATCTATTGAATATGTGTTAAATTGTTGTTGGGTTCTTTGTCTGTTTCCTGTTGAAGCCTTTCGCCTGCCTTTTTGTTTCTCCTCGAGAAGTTCAGCAATGGTAACCATGACCTACAAGGGGTCATTCATTTAAGACAACCAAAAGAATGACATGAAAATGAAAATTGAAGAAAATTTCAGCTGCTGCAGGAAGAGCAAATTCCATATTGAGTTGTATGTAAGACAATGCATTTGATTAAGAGTTCAAATTCAGCCCAATGTGGACTCTACAAATTTGAACACTCCGGCCTCCTACAAAAAAGAACAAGTAACGTGAGAGTTTTCTATTTGATTTTAGGTCAAATTTTTAGAAGGCAGAAGAGATAGTAGATAAGATACTACACAGAGATTACGCTCTCATTTTGGGAGGACTTTAGGATTTAGNGAGTTCAAATTCAGCCCAATGTGGACTCTACAAATTTGAACACTCCGGCCTCCTACAAAAAAGAACAAGTAATGTGAGAGTTTTCTATTTGATTTTAGGTCAAATTTTTAGAAGGCAGGAGAGATAGTAGATAAGATACTACACAGAAATTTCGCTCTCATTTTGGGAGGACTTTAGGATTTATGTTCAAGGTTTCTCATAGGCAAAAACTATTATGGCTAACTACCCCTTCCAATAAAGGTAGAGCACTTTCGATTAAGACTAGTCATTAGAAGCTAAGTATTCAAACTTAGCATAGAGCAGCAACAAATTTATGATTTAAAATTTATAAAAATTATCATTTTTAGCTTAGAGCGGATGAGAGGGGAACAATAAGAAACTTCATTGAGATCTCATACTAATATCATCCCGGTTGTGATGGTCTCTGGCCTACTTAGTCAATAAAATACTCGACCCAATTTGACAAAATGATACTTATTNTAGCTTAGAGCGGATGAGAGGGGAACAATAAGAAACTTCATTGAGATCTCATACTAATATCATCCCGGTTGTCATGGTCTCTGGCCTACTTAGTCAATAAAATACTCGACCCAATTTGACAAAATGATACTTATCAACAGCCATGAGTTATTTCGTTCAAAAAAATCTTATAAACCTAGAGTGAATGTCTATCTAATAAGACTAATCGAAGTCAACCTTAACTTACATAAGATTTATGTCATATCTGACATATCCTATAATTTACAAATTAAAAGGGCAGAATGTCATTGGAGAACATACATGTCATAGTCGTGGTTGTAATATAATAGTATCATTTAGCGGTACATCACCCTCTCAGAGGGCTCCAGTTTTAATCATTTTGTAGTTGTGTCATTCAACTTCAAAATCATCTAACAGATGACTCGGGCCATGTTATCAATCAAGAATAACTAAAAATTAGGCAAAATTAAAAAAATAGTTAATTCTTTATTGCTGCATTAAATTTCTTTTTTAAATTGTTGCATTAAATTCCTTATTTTAATTGTACATATTCTTTCCTTATAGCTGAATGTTTAGATTAGGAATATGTATTATTAAGTTATCTAAAATAGATTATACACATTATTATGTATTATTAGGCTAACTAAAATAGATTCTATAGACTATTATTTATTGAAATGAAATTAAAGAAAAAAGACATTCAGTCTATTTTATCATAAGTTGTCATGGTATAAGAGCCACACAATTAAATACTTTACTGAATCTGTAGTCTTCCTATTATTCTTGAAATTACATAAAACTTGCTGCGTTTGCAGCGGAAATATTCGCGTACAACTTCTCTGTCCAAACCTCCCTACAACAATCTTCTCTGCACCAAAAAACCGCAAATAGTCCTTGTCGACACCTGATCCTCCACTCTGCAGCATTTTTTTCATTGTTCCGCCACAAAGACATGATCCCTTTGCACTGTTACGTCTCCTGTGTAAGCCACACACGATCGATTTGCTCTGTCAAACCCCTTCTCGCGATCCCACTCTAGTCTCTGCCTTGCAGCGCCTCCCTTAATCATCAATCATAGGCCTTAGCCCACACGATCCTTCCCTACGCGATCCTCAGCCCGTCATCTTCCCTACGCAATCATTTTCCCTAGCCTACGCTTTTGAGCTACTCTCCCTGTGAGATCCTGAGAACCTTCTCCCAATTCTGCCGCTCCTTCCTACACCGCACTAACCGCTCCTCCCGATTCATGTAACAGAGAGCAGTAATATTTGGTTTTCTTCGGTTTCTTTGATTTTAGGTAGATTAATTTCGATAATAACATTCTTGATAATCAACTTGTGAGTCACAATTCTGTTTAGAATGTCTTCTAATAAAACACATGAAATCTTAGTTATCATATTTAGGAGAAAGAATAATATAACATGGGAATATCAATTCAAGATGTTTTTGAAAGGGAAGTAGCTTTAGAGTCATATTGATGGGTATTCTCCAGCAACTACAAAGCCGAAAGATCTTGGTCAAATGAAGGCAAATGATGCTCGAATTGTTTCTTGAATTTGGGGATCTATTGAGGCTTATATGGTGAACAATTTACGATGTTTTGACACAACTAAAGAAATGTGGGAATATTTGAAGCGCGTCGACAATCAAGATAATACTACAAGACGTTTTTAATCGGAACTTGATATGAGTAATTATAGTCAAGATAACATCGCAATTGAACAATATTATTCTGGTTTTCTTAATTTATGTAGTGAATATTCTAACATTATCTATGCTAAGGTATCAAAGGAGAATTTAGCAAGTCTTCGGGTTATTCATGAAGTGAGTCGTCGTGATCAGTTTTTGATGAAACTCGGATCTGAGTTTGAAATTGCTTTGACTAAATTGCTGAATAGAGATTCAGTTCCTTGTTTGGATGTATGTTTTGGTGAATTACAGCGTGAAGAACAAAAATTAGTCACACAAACTGCTATCAGTATAACTGGTGGATCATCATAAATAATTAATATTGCATATGCTACTGAGATTCAAGGGAAGGAAACAAAGCAGTGTTGCAGCTGCAAAGAATTTGGTCATATAGATCGTCAATGTAGTAAGAAGTTCTATACTTATTGCAAAAAGAACGGACATATTATTAAGGTGTGTCCTACATAGCCTCAAAACCTCAAATCACAAGCCATTCATGCTACAGTATCTAACTCTCACAATCCTAATTCGACATTCAAAGTTGTCGGCAATAATCAATATGTTCTCACAACAGATATGGTTCAACCGATGATTCTCTTTGCCTTTTATGCGCTTGGTCTTTAAAGGAAAAGTTAAACTATTACTTTTGTTCATTCTTCTTGGTTTGTTGACTTCGGCGCCACAAATCATATGACCGACACATCTTATTTATTGCATAATCAACACCCACATACTGGTCTTCAACATATTCAGGTTACTGATGAAAATAATATTTCAATCAAGACAACTGGTGATATTAGCTCCTCCATGCGACATGTCTTGATTTATCATAAATTATCTACAAACTTACTTAATGTTGGTCAAATGATGGATAATACTTGTGATGTATACTTTTCTCGTGATGGTTGTGTTGTGCATGATCAGGTGTTGGGGATGATGATAACAAAATTGGCCTAAAGTGGACAGGTTATTTCCATTATAATTTACCATTCCTTGGACGTTGTCATTAGCTTCTTCAGTTGTTGAAAATAAGTCTGGCATGTGGCATAGACGATTAGGTCATCCAAATAATGTTGTTTTGAATCATTTGTTGCATAGTGGTATTTTTGGTTCTACAAATAAAAGTTTATTAGCTGGTTGTTCTTCTTGTAAATTGGACAAAAGTAAGACTTTTTTTTTCTATTTTAGGCAGTCGTGCAAATAAATATTTTTACATTATTCATACTGATGTTTGGCGAATTACACCGGTTATTTCACATGTTCAGTATAAATATTTTGTGATATTTATTGACGATTACAGACGATTCACATAAAACTATCTTTTGCATTCTAAAGCAAAAGTGTTTACCGTATTTCAAACCTTTGTAACATATATTGAAACTCATTTCTCCATTTGTATTAAAGTCTTACGGTCAGACAATGGTGGTGAATACATGTCTCATGAATTCAAGCATTTATTTATAACAGCGGTATTATCTCACAACGTTCATGCCCTTATAAACCTCAGTAGAATGCAATTGTCTAATGGAAATATCGTCCTATGTTTGACATGGTGGGTGCATTGTTGCTAGAATCTTCTGTTTCAGCTAAGCTAGGCAGAAGCTTAATCTACTGTAGTTTATCTGATTAATCGTTTACATCTCAATAATTGAAGTTTGATTCTCTCTACAATCAATTTTTTTGTAAACATCATAATTATCATATGCTACACTTTTGGATGTATTTGTTTTGTTCATTTGAACATGAACGTCATAAGTTTGAAGCTCAATATGTTCGATGTGCTTTTATGGGTTAGTCCTACTCATAAAGGTGTTATGATTCGATTAATAATCGATGACATATCTTTCGAAATGTGATTTTTTTTAAACATGAATACTACTTTCAACATCAACTTTCGATATACTTCCTCACTTTGATGATTTTTCATTTGATAAACAATTCAAGCTTGAACTTGTCTACAACGACGCCTGACCACTTCATCTCCAATCCATCCTGGCCCTGCTCCTAAAAATGCTCCAATGATTCTTCAACGATCAACTCGACACATTTGTCATCTGAATAGATATGGTTATTCTGCAATTTTAACTAATACTACAGTTCCTACATCTTATTCCCAGGCTGCTAAACAGCCTGTTGGATAAAAGCCATGCAGGAGGAACTTCAATACAATTACACTTGGGATATTGTTTCATGTCCTGCATGCGTTAAAATCATTGGTTGTAAATGAGTTTACTCTCTTAAGCTCAGATCTAATGGCTCCCTAAATAGATATAAGATAAGATTGGTAGCTCTTCACAATCGATAAGAATATGGGATTGATTATGAAGAGACCTTTGCACTTGTAACTAAGAAGACAATTGCCCAGCTTGTTCTATCTATTGTTGCATCTAGAAATTGGTCCTTACGACGGATGGATGTTAAGAATGCATTTTTGCATGGGGATCTTAAGGAAAATATCTATATGAATCCTCCTCCATGCTTGTTTTCCACACCCTCATATGATGTTTACAAGCTCAAATGATCTCTATAAGGTTTGAAACAAACTCCACAAGCTTGGTTTGACATGTTTCGCAATACTCTTTTTAGTTTCTCCTTTCTTCAAAGTTAGTATGATTCTTTATTATTTCTTTGTAAGACTGACAAGGGAATTGTGTTATTATTAGTTTTTGTTGATATATTGTCATCACAAGATCTGATACTCAATTGATGTCTCAGTTACAGAAGTGACTTCAAAGTTATTTTCATATGAAAGATTTGAGGTCTTTAACTTATTTCTTAAGTTTTGAGGTTCAATATTCTCTCGCTCATATTTTTCTTCACCAACATAATTATACTAAGGAACTCATTGCTGGTTGGGCATCAAGATAGTCGTCCTATTGATATTCCTTTGGAAGTGAATGTTAAAGATCAACAACATGATGTTGACTTTCTTTTTTATCCATCTTTATATCGACAATTTGTTGGAAGTCTCAATTATCTAACCATCACACATCCTAATATTACATTTGTTGTGCAACAAGTTGGTTAATTTATGCAGGCACTTACACATCTTCATTTAGCCGCAGTTCGACATATTATTAGGCATTTGAAAGGTACTTCTCATCATGGCTTGTTCTTTTCTGCGGAGTCTCCTTTTCGCTTAATAACTTATAAAAATGCTGATTGGGCAGGTTGTTCTAATACACGTCAATCTATTACTGGCTGGTGTATGTTTCCTGACAACTTTTTAATTTTTTGAAAGAGTAAGAAACAAGATCGAGTGTCTAAGTCTTCTACTGAGTCTGAACATTGTGATGTGTCATTTGCTTGTTTTGAGATCATTTAGCTTTGGAGTTTGTCGGCCGAACTTGGTTTTCCTCAATTTGAGTCTACTTCTCTTTATACAAATAATACTAGTGTTATCCATATTACTGCTAATTCTGTCTTTCATGAGCGCACAAAACACAATGAAGTGAATAACTATTCTATTCGAGAAACATAAGATAATGGTGTTATTTTTCTTACTCATATCTCTTTTGATCTTCAAAAGACTAATATATTTACTAAGACACTTTCTCGGCAGCGTCATTAGTTTCTAATTGATAAATTGATGCTTATTGATCAGTCAACATCAATTTGAGGAAGATATCAATCAATAAATAATTGAAATCGAGCAAAATTAAGAGTTTTCTTCTTTAAATTGCTGCATTAATCTCTTATTTTAATTGTATATATTCCTTATAGCTGAATATTTGAATTAGAAATATGTATTATTAAGTTATCTAAAATAGATTGTACACATTATTATGTATTATTAGGCTACCTAAAAAAGTTAGTGAAACTATTATTTATTGAAATGAAAGCAAAGGAAAAGGGCATTCAGTTTATTTTCTCAGAAGTTGTCATATGTCCTTACTGGAACAAACTTGATATGACATTTATTTTTGATGATGTCACGTCAATATTAGATTTGTCACTCTCGATAAATAATTGCGGAGAGAAAGTGTTATTTTTCTGTTAAATTTTTAGAGATAGAGTTTTTGTTTAAGTATTTTTTTTTTTAATTTATAATTTGAAGTTTTAATTTTTCTAAACAAAAACATGTCTGATTAAGATTCACGTTCAACGTGGCCATCATCAAATTTTAAGGTAACTTTGAACCTTGGCGACTCTACCCTGCTTGCAAAGGATCAAGGTTCAAAATATAAGTTAATTAAGTTTATTTAGATGATTTTTTTAGCTTAATTTGGAAAATATACCCCTCCGATTGAGATATGCATTCAACATGGTCATCAAAGATTACTATTACTTAAATATTATTAAAGGCATTATTCATGACTCTAGTTCTCGTGAGGAGCAAGATCAGACTAGCTCGATGGGTGCTTAGTTTTGTCAACTCTAATTATTGTAGGAAAAATCAAACTGACTCAATGTGGGTTAAATCATGCAACTCCTGACTATATAGAATGAAGGATTGGACTAAGATGTGAGGCTTACAACCATGCTCTATAGTAAAGGACGACCCATTTTAGAATGTGCATAATTTTAATATTTTCAATTTAAAATTTAAAAATGAGATTTGTGTAGAATTTTAAAATGCAAGAACATTTTTTGAAGCAACCTTGAATTTTAGCATAGATATGCAATTGACCTGTGTAGCATTCTCGGATCAAATATTCAAACATTAAAAACATTAATCGTAGTCATCTCCTCTCTTATGCATAAGAGCTAAAGTCGCTGCATCGTTTCCTCGCATACGCACGAAATCACTGTGCTTCATCATTCGACTCTCTCGCTCGACCAGATCGTAGTTCTCCGTCGAGCAATTTTAGCAGATCAAATCGTAGAAGTTTGTCTCTTCTACTCGACCATATCACAATCATCTGTTGAGCAATTCCGATAAACCAAGTCATAGTCCTTGCGGATTCATTAAAGGAGGGGTCTGTATTGCTTATAAGATCTACTCGTGTTACCAAACTCGTGGAAATAGAGAGCTGCACATCTCCCTCTCTAGTTCATGCTCACTCGTCCAGTCGCTTAGTGAATTAAGAGACCTTCCTCTATTTCTCATTTGTTTGTCTTGTGGAGCAGTCGAACTAAGGGAACTTCCACAATCGCACGAGCAGCAGGTCTTCTGGATTCGGGCTTCACAACATTATCATAGTCCAACACACAATGGCCTAACAATCTTCTTCCTCATAATTCACCTTTAGATTTGAGCCTACAACTTTAATACCTATCATATTTGATAACTCATCTCACTTAGTCACTAACATAAATTTCATGGCCAAAATTTTCTCTAATGGTCACAATTTTTATAGTTGTATGTCTGCGAGAGAGGAGAAGATGGACTCTTATAGGTGAAATTTCCGCTCAATAAATGACAGTTTCTAAATATTAGGCCTAAAAAATTGGCGGCCACTTGTTTCTCAATAAACCTTTGATAGTTGACTATGGAGCATTAGATAATATGATGGGAGATATCAATATCTTAAAAAATTACAACCCATGCACCAATCACTTTGCAGTTCGAACGACTGACGGTTCATTCTCTCCAATAGGAAGAACTAGATCAGTCAAATTGACAAAACATCTTCACATGCGCTTTGTTCTTTATGTTAAAAAATCAGACTGTAATTTACTCTCAATCAACAAACTTACTCTCGACTTAAAATGTGTGACTAAATTTGACTCTAATATTTGTGATTTTCAGACAATGAATTCAGAAAAGGTGATTGGAAATATTAAGAAACATGGTAGTCTATATCTTCTCAAACAAAATAATCTCATTGGTAGATAAGTTCATCTGTCAAGTTGTATTTCTAAGTCCAGTTCAAAATCTATTAATCTAGTTTCTAATTTCAAGGATTTTTTAGTTGAAAGTCAAATCACATTAAGATATTATCGTCTTGGTCATCCACATATGTTTATCAATATAATTTCTATCAATTTGAAATGTTCTAACTTGCAAAATATATCATACATGTATATATTCTAAACTACAATGCAAGTCCTCACATCCTTTTGTTGTAATTCACAATGATATCTGGTGACCACCTCAAGTAAAAAATGTAAACGGGGCATAGTTTTTTTCTATCCTTCTTAGATGATCATATTAGAACTTGGAAATTCTTTCTAAAAAAAAATTTGAAACTGTCACCATATTTCAATACTTTCACTCCATAGTCCTTACTCAAATTCAACGCAAAATTCAAGTCCTAAAAATTGATAATGCTAAGAAATATTTAAATTTCATTCTTGGTCCTTATCTTCCAAGTATAATGTTATCTATATAAGTTTTTCTGTTGATACTCAATAAAATGGGGACTTTGAGAGGAAGAACAAATATTTACTTGAGGTAGTCGGTGTCATTATGATATTTAATCATGTGCCTAAACATTTTAGGGGGAAGTCATACTCACTGCCAAATATATTTTCAATAGAATGCCTAGGGATGACCAAAAAAATTAAATTCCTTGTGATGTTCTCATGGTATTCTATTCACATATTCGTTCTTCTTCTTCTTACTTATTATTGAAAGTTTAGTTGTTTCGCCTTTGTTCACATCCACCAACAACACCACACCAAACTTGATCTCAAATCGCTCAGATGTATCTTCCTCATTACCAAAACAAAATAAATACAAATGCTACTCTAATTACTAGAAAAATATACAACTCCATGAATGTCACCTTCTTGAAGAATCAATCTTACTTTCCCGAATCTGAAATTAAGGAGAACTGAGGGAATATCAAATTTGGGACCTTCTCCAAGACACTCAAATTGAATGAAATCCAGTCCCTCAAACAACTGAACCAAATCCCGCCACTCAATTAATTCCACTTGAAGAACCAAACTCTATCATTGAAACTGCCCTAGCTATATCTACTTTACCTCAACTTGACACTAGTGATCAGAAACTTCGTGTATATATCAGAAGAAAAAAAAACCAATTAGCATGTAGAGGACATCATGCAAAACAGGAATTGACAAA
Source organism: Phalaenopsis hybrid cultivar (assembly GCA_002079205.1). NCBI lineage: Eukaryota > Viridiplantae > Streptophyta > Magnoliopsida > Asparagales > Orchidaceae > Phalaenopsis > Phalaenopsis hybrid cultivar. Next base: position 1,732 of record JXCR01113898.1, on the reverse strand, counting down.
AACTTGAACCAAGCCCTCATACATCTGATAATCATCACGGTATGGATTCCTTATCTTATGATTGAAGGTTCATTGATCATTCAATTGAAAGATACATAGCTTATAAGTTCTTACCATCTTACAGGGTTACTGTGACAAATTTTGAAAGTGTTCAGATTCTCAACTCTATTCAACAAACTCTAAAGAAACCAACATGGAAACAAACAATTGAGGAAGAAATGCAGGCTCTAGAAAATAATAACACATGGACACTTACAGAGTGTCACAGGGAAAAAATCATGCATGCTACAAATTGATATTCATGACTAAATACAAAAGAATGGAAGTGTATAGAGGTTTAAAGCTGGATTGGTAGTCAAGGGCTTCAAAAGGTCATATGGATTGACTATCAGAAAACATTTGCATCTTTTTCCAAGCACAATATTGTTTGGGTTTTACTCTTTCTTACAGTAAACTGTTGACCTCATTTTTGAGGTCATTTCTTTTTCCTTAAGGTCTTAAGGATCTAACTCTAGGAGTTCCAATTGACCATCTTAGAAAACTAAAATTGAGACCCACCCTTTTAGAAATTATAACCACTTCCTATTTTTCGTTGATATCTAACATTTATAACACAAGACCATTGTCTTATGAACGAGCGGTTATGGGTTATTTTGTGATGACTCAAGGGAAAAGTTCCTAATAGGACTCCAAGCTTTAGGAAAACCTTCTCACGACCTTTTCGGTCACATACACACACCAAATGCACAAAATTCACAAAATTGCACGAGGTCGGTCTTCAATTGAGCCCAGAGGATGGGTAAAAATGTGAACTTCTACAGATGATCTCCGACGACAAATTGGACTGCGCCAACGCGTCCGGGACACCAATTTTAATAGAAAAGAACACTCATATTGCCATATTTTCGACACGAGAAAATTGGCACGCAAATCGATGAATTCGCCAAAACAACTTCCGGTGGCGAAACAAATTGCGTCAGCACGTCCAAAATGTCAAAATTACCTAAAATAGACATCCATACTCGTTATGTTTTGATGCACGACTGAAAAGTTTGAATTGAATTTTTTTTTAAGAAATACTAAATTATTTTTATATGTTATCACTTATATTATTAAAATTAAGACCCTAAGCCTTATTTACGGCTCCACCCGCACGTCTGAAATCCTCGTTCGAGCGGCTCGATCCCGCGACTGCTCCTCGCCCGTGCCCTAGCTCCACGACAGATCCACCACGCGGCAATCATCTTCCCCAGCGGTCACGGCTCGCCTCCTCGAGCTCTGCTCGACCGAGAGGCTCTCCAACCATGAGGTTCCACCTGGCCGGCTCTTCCTCTGCCCTAGGCTGCATTTTCTCTTGCCTTAAATCCTCCTCCTCTGCCTTTACCTGATTTGCTTACTAAGGAGGTTGGTAGGTGGCTGCTCTTCTTCTCTCTTGCTTATAAAACCCCTTTTTAGGAAGGTCTAGGGTTGGCCGAAAATTGAAAGGAAGGGGTGTGCTGCCATTTTTGTATCTCATTTCTTCATTCTGTGTGTGTGTATTTGAGGCATTGGGAAGGCTTTGCCTTCTCTTGGGTAAAGCTTGAAGGAGGAGTGATGGCCGAATTTCTGCAAAGAGGAAGTGCTGGGATTTTTGTGGCTTGTTCGGTTTTCCTTGCTGGTTCACTCGTTAACTTTGCTTGGTTGCTTGTTTGGCCATTAAGATTTTCGGTTGAAGCTTTGATAGGGGGAGGTG
>JXCR01113890.1:0-27040 GCA_002079205.1 Phalaenopsis hybrid cultivar | reverse complement strand
TTTGGAAAAAAAGTATTACTTTAAATTTTGACAATATAAGACTAGACTGATCTCATATCCTTAGTAGTTCAAATAAATGAGCCTAATATCACAAGTAACTACTTACTGGTAAGACTCGATTAAATAAACTAAAGAATTTATGACACCCGTTTAAGTATATGAAAAATCATTTTTTTTATGTTGACTGATAAATTCCCTTATTTTATATGAAAAATTAAATAGGGCTTATATTCAGCTGGGTCTTGAAAGTTTCCTATAATTAATTAAATCTTAGATAACCGAAGTCATCTAAGAGAACTATTGATAAAAAATAAGGAGACAATGTTTTTCAAGAATTTCAAAGGATATGACTTTTCAAAGAGAACAGACAAAGAGGTGTGAAAGGGGAATGACTCAAATTTGGAACATTTATTATGGAAGCCAAAGGAAGAAGAACTAGGGGATGCCACAGATCCTGAGGAGAACCTCAGTTGCTACTCAAGCTATCCTATGGTTTGGCTTCAATTTCGAGAAGAATCATTTAAATGTTTAATCTTGCTAATTTTATTAATTAGGACTTACGTTCATGCAAGATGATCTCACAAACAACTTAGAAGATGTGAGGATTTAGGTCGTGACGGACGACAACCTCAGAATCCTAAAACGAGTTAGGGCATGTATTGTATAGCAGGGCTATACAAAGACATAAAGATATGTTGAGGATTTATGACGCACTAAGCCGATGCTCTCAATATTCTTTTTTATATGTAGAATTTAAGAATTTGACACCACAACTTGAAGATTTTAATCCCCGGTAATGACACAAAAAAATTGATCCCAAGCAAAGTAAGATTTCAATTATATTTCTAGGGATTCTACACAAGTATGCGTATCATTATCAAGTAATATAAAACTTTCAGATTAAACCCTGAATATCAATTCCACAGAGATCGAGGTTAATCACGACGACTTTCAAGAGAAATTCTAGTTTAGAATAACACGCCCTAGCTTGGAAGGTCGATAAAAGTTTGATTTTTAATTTATTCTACAACTATTACTACAATACTATTTCTACTTCTAAATTAAAATACTTAGTGAAAATAAAAAAGTGTGGTTTTTAATATATTAAAAGTACTCTTTCTCATGCAATGAAAGTAGTGACATGTGTAAAAGTAAAATAAGTAGTGAGAGAGATTGTGACAAAAAGGAGCAATTATATTCTTTACCCTTACTAGAGATGTTATAAAGAACATTAGTTAATCTAAAGTTTGAATAGTTTTGAAGACGGGCTAGGTAGGGAAGATACTAGCTCTCATTCTAGAGTTCCCTTTTATCCGTCCACTTGGAGGCTAACATCTTGCATTAAAACCTAAAATAGTAGACCAAATTAGGGGCTTTAGCCTGCCACTCTAAAGTCCTCTAATTCTACACCCTTTAAATATTATTTTCCTATTTATTTGCACTTAACTATATTTACTACATTCTCATCCATACAATCTGATGTGATTCTACCATAGTTGATTGAGACAATCCATCTGGGATCTTACATGTTCTCACAACATATTTTAACATGCAAGTTGATCAAGTTTACATGTAAATGAAGAAAAAAGTAAAATCATCACAATATATTCTCACTCTACTTGATTCTATATTCTACACATGCATACTAATTCATTACAAGAGGGAAGAGTAAAGAAAACTACTCGCTACACCTTGAGAAACAACATGAACTTTTCATTGAACAAGAATTTAAAAACATACAAACAAAGTAAAAAATTCAAGTTAAAATAAAATGTAAACACTTATATCTGATAGAAATCAAACTTTTCTTGTATAGCAAAAGCAATCTCTTTACAATCCTCTCCAAGAACAAAGTGAAAAGAAAAGAAGAAATCTCTCACTCTCTCTCTTTCTCTCTCACCTTGCCGCCCCACTTGGGGCTCACGCCCAAGCCTTCATCTCTTCTTATCCAAGTCTTCTTCTCCTCTTTTAATTAATGCAAGAGTCTAAGAGCTGTTTTAAAAACATTTGCAAGCCTTTTTTTATAATTTCCTAAGAGATGCTTAAGTGTCTCTTCAAAACTGTCCAGATTCAATGAGTCTTCCAAATGGTGCCTAAAGTGCCACTTCAAAACTCCATATAACCACCCCAAATTCTTCTAGAAAGTCCCTTTTCTTATTTCCAATGAAGTCCCTAAGAGATGCACGAAGCAGCGCTTCAAAAATCATCCAAATGTGACATATATTCTAGAAGATATGTTGAAAACCATCACTGGTGCCTAAGTATCATTTATGGGTGCTTAAGCGCCCCCTCTCTATCTAGTGGTAGTTAAGCACCATTTTGCATGCTTAAGCACCTGGCACAGGCACTTAAGTGTCTGGTTTAGGTCCCCTTGGCTCCGGTGTGCCTCGATTCGACCCGATTTGCTCATGTTTGCTCCATTTTGGTCCATTTTTGTTCATTTTTCTCTAATCACTCCAAATTCTTCAGTTTGATTTACCTACCACCAAAACACAATAAAATATACCTTTAAAGTGCAATATCATTATAAAATGAAGCATGAAAAATAGTACATTTTTAGGCGTATCAAAATCCCCCAAACTTAAACATACTATATTTTTAAAATAACTCAAGTATATTAGAGTTAATGGGTCATCCCTTAGATTTGTTAAAATTCTAAAAATGTGATAGTTCAAATTAGAAGAACTTCTAGTGATTCAGACTACCCAGGGTCTACAATATTTATCATCAAACTTGGAAATTTATTTTCCTATCTAGTTTAAAATATATGCAAAATTTTCAAACTTTGGATCCTATGAACTTTACTTTCTAGACTTAGGAACTCTGTTAAAAATAATTTTTACTAATATAAGTACAAAAAAAATCTTAGGATTGTTCTAAGTTCTTTACTCTAGAAACGGTCAAATAAAACCAATTTTTGATTAAGACTTCTCCTATAGCTTCTCCTCACTTTATTCTTTTTTTTTTTGGGATCTTTTTACTCTATTATTATTATTATTATTATTATTTTCTTCTTTTTTTGTATATGAGGATTACTATATCTAGAGAAGTCCTTAAATAATTTTGAAATCTACTATCCTCCTCTAAAATTAAAACTTATTAATTTCCTTCACTTGAAAATATGTATATATTTTTTTTAAAATACTTTCTAAGAGAGCCTTAAATGTTGAAAATAAAAATTCTAAGAATCCTTAACTTTTCAAAAGATATAATTTTTCCTACTAAAGATAGTTATTCATTTTTTCAAGTTCTCAACTAAATATCCTTAACTCTAGGTTCACCATTTTCACTAAAAATATCAACTAAGTTTTCCTACTCCATTTATATATTTAAAATTTTAACATCCATAAGATGACTCCACATAACAATAATAATTACAAATAAAATAAAAAGTTATTTGTAATAATTTTGAAAACAAGTAAGGTTTAAATTTGAAATATTTTTCTTTTCCCCCAAAGTTAAGCTCAAACATGTGTATCAATGAAATACAAAAATATGCGGCAGGAAAATATCACTTTTACAATTTACTACACATCCTAAAAAAATATCAACAAATAACACATGATAGAATATTGCAGTAGAAATTAAATCTAGCCTAAACATGCTTGACATAACACTATAAAAGAGTTCTAAATAGTAGAACATGTACAAACTGAAGATTAAACAATAACACATTTTAAACTTCATAAAGAAATTGCTGGATGCTAACAAGTTTAAAATATTGAGATAAGTTTTTTCATCTATAAATACTCATTTAACTTGACTTACAAACGTATACACACAAACTCCAATACATAGACTCACAGATTCATAAACAAACAACGACTGAGGCTAATTTGATCTCCCTTCTACTCACATTTGCCCTCCTTACTTTCAATTTCTAACAGAAGAAACTACACTAATAAAGTGGGTGTATTATAAAACCTTGTATCATTATCACCCATGGACTAATATTACTTCATGTGTTACCAATTTCAGGGTTTCTCTAAGTCTAGGGCATACACAATCTGGTAAATATAGTGCAGTTCATCCAGATGTTGTTCACTAAGTAAGTTCATGACACTACATAACATGGAGTCTCTCAAGTCCAAACATAATATGATTCAAGTAATGCTCAGATAAAGGAAGTAAAAGAGTTTACATGGAGTGTCTCAAGTCCAAACACTACATGATTCAAGGTAATGCTCAGCTCTGGTTAAGAACTAAGTCATAACAGACTCGTCAACCTGCTACTACCAGAAATCATATACAAATCTAGTCATGACGAAGGAATTACCTTACATTATTAACCCAATCCACTCTTACATATCAAAGATAGATCAAAGTCCAACATCTCACTATTATTCAATCCAACATAACAACAATAACAATAAACAGATAACAAAGATAACCATGATTTTCCTCCCACGAAGTGCTTGGTATAACATCGACGACCCAATGTATCCAATTTATACTCTGGTTGCCCCAACATCAAAATCTCATTCATTTTGTCTGTATACCATAGAATATGCCATTTAGTGATTTTGAATAACCTTTTCTTAGGAGAACTTTTACTGATTTCATCATTGAATTCAGGTTCTTGTGATTGAGTCAAATTTGAAGATATAGAGACTGGTAGTGTAGATGAATTCCCTAAATAGGTAGGCCTTAAAATTGTATGGGGTACATTCATCTTACATTCATGAGATTTTTCAACAGATGGAATCAAAATTTTACTATTTTCGGTAACGTCCATCATTTCACACCTCTTTTGAACATGCATACAATATTATTTAAACAACATTTTCAACTCATCATGAAAGTCCATTTTGATCTCATCTGTCAACTTACTCTCATAAATTTCTTGGAAATGGTCTTTACTTAGATAATAAATTTCATCGACTAAAAAACAATCATCATCTTTTCTCTCAGCTAGATACTTCTTAGCCTTCAAAACATTAAAAGTGGCTTAATAGTTATTAATATTCATAGTGAACTCTCCTTTTTGTGCATCTGTCATAGCTTGTCCAGTAATAAGAAAAGGTCTCCCCAAAATAATTAGATTTTCATTATCTTCCTCCATATCTAATACAACAAAGTTCATAAAAAGATAAATTTATCAACTTTAACAAGCACGTCTTCTATAATCCATTTTGGATAAATGATAAATCGATCTGATAACTGAAGGGTTATAGTAGTGGGAGAAATATCATCTAAACCTAACATTCTAAATATTGATAGAGGCATCACATTAATGCTCAATCCTAAATCGCATAAAGCTTTTCCACATAATCTTTCTCCAATTGCACAAGGGACTGTTAAGTGATCTCGATTTTTTGTATATGTAAGGATTTATGAAGTTGACACCATTACTTGAAGATTCTAATCCCAGGCAACGACGCCAAAAACCTTGATTCCTGAATACTTAATGCTTATGCACATATAACAATAGTTTTGATGATATTTTTCACTTATGTTTCCTTATTTTGCAACAAAACAAAAAACTTGATCCTGAAGAAAAATAAGAATTTAACTTTTTAATTTATATATATTTATATTGGGATACTACACAAGTATACGTATCGTTATCAAATAATATAAGACTTTTTGATTAAGACTGAATATCAAACCCATAAGGAAGACTTGCAATATGCACTTTTTAGAACGTTTTTCTATTTTTAATAAGATAATTACTTAAACTAAAAATGATTTTTATAGGAATTTAAAAATTTTAAATTTTTTTTTGGTATTTTTAATATTTTAATAAAACAGTAAAAACTTAAAAAGATAACTAAAGTTTTTGAAGAAGAAAAGTATTTAATAAGAAAATATCTTTCTTCTTATCATGAATTAGTATTGGAATTAAAGTATTGGAATTATGTTATAGAAGTATGCAAATTGTGTTGTGCCAAATATGAGCAATAATATTCTTTAGCCTTACTAGAGATGCTATAAAGAATATTGGCTAATTTAAAGTTTGAATAGTTTTGAAGACCGACCTTACTAGAGATGCTATAAAGAACATTGGCTAATTTAAAGTTTGAATAGTTCTAAAGACCAGATAGGTAGGGAAGATACCATGTATAGGAATTCTATTGTGAAAGTATGCAAATTGTGTTGTGTCAAATAGGAGCAATAATATTCTTTACCCTTACTGTTGTGGAAGTATGCAAATTGTGTTGTGCCAAATATGAGTAATAATATTCTTTACCCTTACTAGAGATGAAGAACATTGGCTAATTTAAAGTTTGAATAGTTCTGAAGACCAGCTAGGTAGGGAAGATACTAGCTCTCACTCTAAAGTTCCCTCGATTCCCTCCTTAAAGTTTGAATAGTTCTGAAGACCGGCTAGGCAGGGAAGATACTAGCTCTCACTCTAGAGCTCCCTCGATCCCCTCTACCTGGGGCCTAACATTCTCTTATCAGAACCTAAAATAATAAACCAAGTTGGGGGCTTTAACCCGCCACTTTAAAGTCCCTCTAACTCTACACCCATCAATGAATATTTCCCTATTTATTTGCACTCAATCATATGAACTACATTCTCATTCATGAAACCTCATGTGATTCTTTCCAATTATTGACTGAGACAATACCAACCCGATTCTTACATGTTCTCACAACAAATTTTAATATCTGGATTGACTAAATCAAGAAGTAAATGAAGTGCATGGAGTTAAATCATCATAACTTCTTGCAACATTAAAGATCAATACTCTCCACAACTTCCATCCAAAACTTAATTACTTATCATTAAAAAAAAATATAACAAAAATTACTCAGAATCCATAGATAAAATAAAACCACACTTTGTTTAAAAGAAGAAATCATTGTCAAACCAACAACAAGTCTCGATTAAAACCAAAAGTTGTCTAAATCAAAAAGATAAAAACTTATCTCAAGTCCTCCACCAAACTCTTGAAGTTACTTTAAATTTTTCCTCTTTTACAATCACTCAAAACAAAATAATAAAAAGGATAAACTAAATAAAAAGCGGTTCCTGAAAATCTCTTTGAACTAACTCCCTAGAAAAGAACATTCAAAACTTGCCAATATTTTCAGGACTCTTTTCTAAGTCCTCTCTTTTTTATTTTATAGTTTTCCAAGAGGTGCCTTGGGATCTCTTCAAAATGTGTCTTGATTTGATGTATTTGTCTAAGAGATGCATCCTTTCATGATAATTTTTGTCCATGGTGGTTACAACCACTTATTAAGCCAATGGGTGCCTAAAAAAACCTCTTTGAAATTCATGAAAACCGATTTTACTTGCCTAATAACTGCCACTGGCGCTTAGGCACGACGTTCTCTGTTTAACTGTGCTTAGGCGCTAAAACTCTTTTGCACAATTTTTCACCTTTTTGCTCCAAATTTGATTCTTTTCACTCCTTTAAGCATTTTTCCATTTTTACTTATATCTGCAAAAAAAAAAACCTTCCATTAAACTGCAATATCTAAAAAAATAGGTATAAAAATTTGTCTAAAAACACTATATATTTTAGGTGTATCATTAAGCTACAAGGATCTTTAAGTTTTTTGGGAAGCTTTTTCTGAATTATAGCACCACTCCTCACTTAGTGCAACTGTCTTGTAATCTGCAATCTTCCTTTTCTTGTTTAATATCTCCTTCATATACTTTGCATAACTTGGCATTTTCTTCAAATCTTCAACAAAAGGAATATTTATTGTTAACTTCCTAAGTACTTCCATGAACTTTGAAAATTGTTTATCCAACTCATACTGTCTAAGTCTTTGAGGAAATGGAGGTGGTGGTCTTTCTATATTGATTTTAGCTGGAGATATTAATTTTTCCAGATCCTTAGTAACATGTTCTTTAGGTCTTTTGGTTTGCTTTATTTCTCTCACAACTTCTTTCTCTTTTCTAACCACACCCTATGTCTCTCTTCCACTTCTTAATTGGACAGCGTCTATTTGTTCATCATTATTCTCTTTAGAGTTAATCTCAGTGTTGCTAGGAAGTGTTCCTTAGGTTCTATTGCTAAGTGAATTGATAATTTGTCCCAGTTGATTCTCTATGTTTCTAATCGCAGCATTTTGACCTTGTAAGTGGTTTCCCATTTACAATACCTCTTATTCTATAGACATCTTCTTATTCTTAAATTGTTGATCATTGTTAGAGTTTGGTGGATATTAAGGTCTATAGTTTGTGTTCCCTTGATTATTCCAACTTCCATTAGGATTTGCATGATTATTTTCCCATTGTTGGTTTCCACCCCAAATAATATGATACCAGTTAAAATTAGGATGGTTCTTCTAACCTGAGTTGTAAAAGTTAGAATACTAGTTGTTTATGGTATTTAAAGTCTCATATGATAAGTTAGAATCAATCATATTCCCTAATGAACTTTCCTCACTTACTGAAGTGAATTGAGGCTTGTTCATTCCAAGTTGGTCCAACTTCCTTGATATTGTAGCAACCTAAGATGCAAGAATTGCAAATGCATATGTATTATGAACATTGGCTACCTTTTTAGGATTTTTTCTTTCAGAGGGCCATTGAAATTCATTTGTAGCCATTTATTCAATTAACACATATGCTACATCAAATGGTTTTGACATTAATGATCTACCAGCGGCAGCGTCAATTGTAGACCTAAGGGATCCTACTAACCCTTTGTAAAAAGTTTGAATGATTAACCAATCAGGCATAGCATGGTGTGGACACTTACTTAGGAGTTCATTAAATCTTTCATAAGTTTTGTATATTGATTCCCCTTTATACTGATAAAATGAGACAATATCGTTTCTAGGTTTAGTAGTCCTTGAAGGTGGAAAATAATTAGCTAAGAATTTTAAAGTTAACTCCTCCCAATTTTTAATAGAGCTAGGTGCTAATGAGTATAACCATATTTTATCTTTTTCCCTTAGTGAGAAAGGAAAAAGCCTTAGTCTAACAACATCTTCTGACATGCCATTATAACAAAATGTAGCACAAAGTTCTAGAAAATTTGATAAGTTTAAATAGGGATCCTTTGAAGGAGTTCCCCCAAACTGGTTGTTCTGCACTAGTTGGATTATCGATGAATTTATTTCAAATGAGTCCGCTTCTATGATAGGGGTTTGTATACTTGAGTGAATTTCATCTGTTGTAGGATTTACATAATCCCTCAATGATTTATGATGATTTATTATTTTGAATTTTTTCCATTTCCATTTCTAGTTTTTCAAGTTCTTTCTGTTTTTTGATCTTTTTCCTTTTTTCTAATTCAGGATCATAAGACACAAGTCTTATAGATCCTTTATTTTTATAAACACCTTGTTTTTCACACAAACAATTTTTTTCACAACACTTTTCATACAGAAAACACTTTTCACAAAAAAATAGTTTTTACAACACTACAGTTTCCAAGTCTAAGCCTAATTACTTGAACTAAAATTCTCCTAGAAGCTAAGATCAACCGTTGCAATCCTCAACAATGGTGTCAAAAACTTGATCCTGATATTCTTTTTTATATGTAGAATTTAAGAAGTTGACACCACTACTTGGAGATTTTAATCCCCGATAATGACACCAAAAACTTGATCCCAAGCAAAGTAAGATTTTACTTATATTTCTAGGGATTCTACCACAAGTATACATATCGTTATCAAGTAATATAGAGCTTTATGATTATGCCCCGAATGTCAATCCCATAGAGATCGAGGTTAATTACGGTGACTTTCAAGAGAAATTCTAGTTTAGAATAACACGCCCAAGCTTGGAAGGTCAATAAAAGCTTGGTTTTGATTTTATCCTACAATTATCACTAAAATACTACTTCTACTTCTAAATTAAAATACTTAGTGAAAATCAAAAAGTGGAGTTTTTTATATATTAAAAGTACTCTGACTTATGCAATGAAAGTAGTGACATGTGTAAAAGTAAAATAAGTAGTGAGAGAGATTGTGACAATTATGAACAATTATATTCTTTACCCTTACTTGAGGTGTTATAAAGAACATTGGTTAATCTAAAGTTTGAATAGTTTTGAAGACTAGGTAGGCAGAGAAGATACTAGGTCTCACTCTAGAGTTCCCTCTTATCACTCCACCCGAAGGCTAACATCTCGCTTCAAAACCTAAAATAATAGACCAAATTTGGAGGTTTAGCCTGTCACTCTAAAGTCCTCTAATTCTACACCCTTTAAAGATTATTTTCCTATTTATTTGCACTTAACTATATGGAATACATTCTCATCCATACAATCTCATGAGATTTTACCACAGCTGATTGAGACAATACCATCCGAGATCTTACATGTTCTCACAATAGATTTTATCATGCAAGTTGATAAAGTTTACATTTAAATGAAGAAAAAAGTAAAATCATCACAATATATTCTCACTCTACTCGATTCTATATCCTACACATGCATACTAATTCATTACAAGAGGGAAGAGTAAAGAAAACTACTCATTACACATGGAGAAACAACAAGAATTTTTCATTGAACAAGACTTTGAAAGCATACAAACAAAGTAATAAATTCAAATTAAAATACAATAAAATTACTTATCTCTGATATAAATCACAATCTCCTTGTATAGCAAAAACAATCTCCTTACAATCCTCTCCAAGAATAAAGTGAAAAGAAAAGAAGAAATCTCTCACTCACTCTCTTTCTCTCTCACCTTACCGCCTTGCTTGGGGCTCATGACCAAGCCTTGTTCTCTAATTCTCCAAGTCTTCTTCTCCTCTTTTAATTAATTCAAGAGTTTAAGAGTTATTTTAAAAATATTTTCATGTTTTTTTTATAATTTCCCAAGAGATGCTTAAGTCTCTTCAAAACTGCCCAGATTAAATGAATCTTCCAAATGGTTCCTGAAGTGCCCCTTCAAAAATCCATATAACTACCCCAAATTTTTCTAAAAAGTCCTTTTTCTCATATCCAATGAATTCCCTAAGAGATTCACGAAGCACCTCTTCAAAAATTGTCTAAATCCAACATATATTCTAAAAGATATGTTGAAAACCATCACCGGTGCCTAAGCACTATTTTTGGGTGCTTCCTCTCTGTCTGGTGGTGCCTAAGCGCCATTTTGGGTGCTTAAGCATCGGGCACAGGCACTTAAGTGTCCGGTTTAGGTCCCCTTGGCTCTGTTGTGCCCCGGTTTGACCAGATTTGCTCTGGTTTGCTCCATTTTGGTCCATCTTTGTTCCTTTTGCTCCAATAGCTCCAAATTATTCAATTTGATGTACCTATAACCAAAAACACAAAAAATACCTTTAAAGAGCAATATCGTTATAAAATAAAGCATGAAAAATAGTACATTTTTAGGCGTATTAGGAAACAACCTCGAAATCCTATGGTTCGGTTGTTTAGTTCTAAGGAATAGTTTAGCTGGTATAGACATGTTTTGCTGTTGAAGATGGTCATGCTGCCAACAATGCTAGCTCTAAGCTCCTTGTCATAGCGAGTTTGAGTTTTCTAAGGTATCAAGTCCTCGTGTCAAATAAAGTATTTCCCTAGGTTATGTTTATTTAAATATCCCAGGAGATGTTAATGTTGATTAGAGCGACACCGGCTAGGATTCCACAGTTTCCTCATTTTGATATCACTATTTTCTTTTGAATTTACTTAGCTTAAGCGAGTTATGAAACCCATTTAAACTTGAGATATCTCGTTAGTAACCGTGGGTGGCCTCCTCCTAAGGACTCCCGTAAATTCAAAAGAACATTTTGAGTTTAGTGAAATTTAAAAGGATTTATGGTTACATTTGAAACTGCTGTTTTTAGATTTTGAAAATGTTGATTAATTTTTTAAAAATTGTTTTTGGTTTTGCAAGTGAAGTAAGGTACTCACCCAAGTAATTACATTTTTTGCAAAGAAAGTAAAATGACAGAAATTAAATAACACTGTAAAAGCGTACCTGTCATCTTCTCGGCATTCCCGTTGAAAGATTAGCGCAAAGTATATATAATTTTACAAGAAATTTAAATTACAAGAGTATACGAAGGTGTTTTTAACTAGCCCCATACTATTGATTCCTGAAAGATCTTAGTGGATAGGTTTATAACAAAATAAAACAGGTTCAATTTGTCCTTCAAAATATTTAAGAGATTCCAAAGTGTCCAGGGAGTGATCCCATACTGCTTCAAAGATCTCTTGAAGAATTTAAGTTCATTTTGAACTTATCATATTGCTCTATTAATCATCTCAGGTCAAATCAAAATTCCCCACTTCTCGGTGAATCTTGTCATTTTAATCCTCTTGAGGGTGGGGTACTCGATTGATCAGTTGATATTTCACTTAAAAGTTATGTGGGTGAATGCCCCTAAAGCAAGTTTCAGTCATTAAGGACCTTTATACCCACCATTAAAGTCGGGCTGATAGTATTAATCATCAATCATATTATCCTTCTAAATCACATAAAAATATATATAAAATTAAGCCTAGAACATTACTAAGCCCCTTAATAAATCTAATGGGAGAAAACTTAGCAAATGTTAAAATTTTAATTTAGGTGATATAGATTCTAATTAAAAGAAGTCAAGTTATCATTAACTGTGGACTTAATCATAAGTGAAGCATCATCTTCCTAGTTTAAGCCCATCACTTGGAAATCATTTGATTTCGATTAACTTCTAAATCTTGATGATTTAGTAATTTATAATTTTATTCTTATTATGGAAATGTGGCAAGTTGGTTTCTAACTTTTTACCCATAATGTTTCAATCATCTAAACATATTCATTAAGATCAAAATTGCCCATTTTCCCTTGGGTTAATCCTAAATTTTGATTAAGGCACAAAAGTCTAAAATGATCACTTTACCCTTGGGGCTCTTCACTTCATAACTCATTAAGCACAATATAAGTGACTTAAAATATTTCAGAGTACACTATCCATAGAGACAATTAAAACATCAGAGGAGAAAATGTGGTTTTCAAATTTTAATTTGATTTAAATAATTATTTTAACTTAGAAAATAGGATTTTTAAAATTAATTTATTCAAATAATCAAAATAAAGTTTTTTGGTTTATGAGAAAAGTATTTAGAGGTTCCCTTAGGTCAGAGAAACACTTAGACAAAATTTCATGATTTTTTGAATCAAATCTTTAATTTAATTTTATAATTATTTATTAATTTTTGGTGATTTAATTAAAGGGAAAATATGTTTTAATTATAAAAATTATTTTTTATATCTTTATTAAACCTCTCCGAGCTTAAAGAACTCAGAGAAATAAATCTTATATTTTTTTATGGTTTTAATTTATTTATTAACATTATTTTAATGAGAAAAATTAAGAAAAAAATATTTTAAGGCCTTTGGAAATTTATTTTTAACTTAGAAAAAACAGGAAAAATATTTTAATGAGTCCCAAGTGATAAGGGAACTATTAGGAACATTTTAAAATATTTTTGTATTTTTGGAAAATTTTAATTATTTTTAATTTAAAATATTGCTAAAAAGTCAAGTATTTTATCAAAAATAATTTTTATTTTTCCTAAGTGCTCATAATCACTAGGAACTAAGAAAACCCTTTTTCATAATTTCCCTGAGTGTATTTAATTTAATATGATTGATTTTCTACAAAAATACAATGTTTTTTAAAAAATCAACTTTAGTGCTTAAACTTAATCAAACAATTTCCAAATTTTTACAGTGGGTTGACATGATGTTTACACACAATGTGAATTGATTTTGTTAATTTTTTATTTATATTTAATTTACATAAATTAGTACAAGATATAGAAACTTAATTAAATACATAAATGTAAAAAATTATACAGAGTATCATGATATTTTTTTATGCTTCTTTGACCACAAGAAATCTAATAAAATTTATCCCATAAAATTTCAAGTAGTATTTTAATTTATATAATTAATTTAAGCCAAAATAGTCAGCTTAACTTAAAAATGTGGGTTAGAAGCATAAAGATGTCCTTTAACCTTGGAAAAATCAAAGAACATAGCCTCTATCATGAGGAATAAACCCTCAAAATTTCAAGCTATGGTGAGCAATGCTTAGGCATAATGAATTAAAATACCATAGAGAGTATTTAATTAATTAAAAATCAAAGAGTAAGCAAATAATTTTTATTTTTGGACCACATTATTCTCCTCTGTTCAGTAAGCAAGAGGATATTTTTAATTTGTTTATATGATTTTTCTATGAAAAGATATGGATTTTAAAGCTCTGAGCTTGAATAAATCCATAATTTTCTACCTATCCATGTGAAGCTATCTCATGATTGATCCCGATTTTTCATATGTAAAGATTTGTGAGNTAAAACCTTGGTCCTGAATCACTTTTTTATTTTCTTGAAGACTATGAAATCGAGCACTGGCTCTAAAGCTAATAAACGTTTGCTCATCATATTCTATTTTCTTTTTGCTCGATCTACGTGCCATAGGAAATCTAGAAAGATTTGATAAAAATTCCGAATAAATCCCAAAAATCCAAAAATCCAAAAATAAAAAATGTAAACCACTTTAAAATCAAATCCACTGAGAGTTTTTCACCAAAGCATTTTCTCAAAATCTCTTAAAAAATTTCAAAATTTTGTATCTAGTCAATGTGAGAAAAATCTTTGGTGAAAATAAAAAAATTTTACTTTAAAGTATAGCTCTTACTTAGAGAAGATAAAATCCGAAGTTCCTTTGCCTCTAAATCGCCTCAAATCTGCCCAAAATCAAGCCCTAGGTACAAAACCAAAGGTTGAAGGTGACTTAAGGAGTAAAAATGGAGGTTTACGGTGAAAATCATGATTTAAAGGGTTAATTCGCCGCTGTCGGATTGAATGCGCCGTCGACGCTAAAGAACCAAAATTCACTATTTTAATTTTTCAAATTTTTATTTTCCTTTCAATTTTCTCCAAAGTATTTTTTTAGTATTTTTAAACATAAATTTTATCTAAGTTCACAAATACACATGTCACAAACAATCATTTCACAAACTACAATAAACTAACTTTTATATATGAAAATAAACTTTTTACAAACAAATTTCATAACTCACAAATTCACACCTATGAAGTAAACTAATTATAAATCAACATTGAAATCAAGCCGCAACACTAAAAGATGACACAAAACTATACACATAATCAAAGTTCAGAATAAAGTAAACCAAACCTAATCAAATCCACACAATTACACAAAACACGTAAACAGTTTTAAACAAGTAGAGAATTCACAATCTTCAATCATTCATCCTCATCTTCAGTGCTATAACCTCCTCTCATATCTCTCATAGATTGGTAAATGACATATAGATTGTAGAAGGATTG
The DNA here is from genome assembly GCA_002079205.1 of Phalaenopsis hybrid cultivar. Classification (NCBI taxonomy): domain Eukaryota; kingdom Viridiplantae; phylum Streptophyta; class Magnoliopsida; order Asparagales; family Orchidaceae; genus Phalaenopsis; species Phalaenopsis hybrid cultivar. Next base: position 11,828 of record JXCR01113890.1, on the reverse strand, counting down.
ATACGGGAATTGATCTGTCAAATTTTCTTCGATCCACCCCTTTTATTTAAACATCCCNACTTCCCTTCACCTGAAGGCTAACTCTTGCTTTAGTTTTTAAACACTAAGATCAAATTGGAGATTTTAGTCTGTCACCCTAAAGATTCTCTAATTCTACACCTAACAAAGAATATTTCCTTATTTAATTGCACTTAATTTCGTGAACAAATTTCTCCTTCATGAAATCAAATGTGATCCCCACTCTGTTGTAGAACCCATGCTCCATTTCCCAGATCATATGTTTCACAACATATTTTAACAAATCAGTTGGCCAGATTGAAAAGTAAACTAAGTTCAGAGTTGAAAAATGATCACAATTTATTTTATATTTTAATTATGGCACAGTCATATTATCTGTTTATTTCTCAAGGTCTCAGATTAGGGGGAAAGATAGAGGAAACTACCCATACTTCATGAGAAATATACGACAAAGCTCAAATTTTATATATAAAAGAAAGTGCATACAATACTAAATAAACAAACAAAATTATCTGGAACTCTTTCTCAAAGCAAATCCTTTGTAGCCTCTCCTTAGAAATGTAGAAAGAAGAACTGTCTCACTTTTCTCCTTCTCCGATACTCTTACAAAAAGTTTCACACTGAATCTCACCACAAAAGCTCTAAACTATGAATGCAAAATTTCTAATGTACTATAATATGTGGAGGAATGAAGATGGATTATGGAAATGAGCGTGGTGGAATGTTATAGAGCAAAAAATGATGTAGAGGAGCCCCTTTTCTGATGAAATTCGACCCCAAATAAAGCCCAAGGCTGGTTCTCCAGGAGATGCCTCCAAAAACTCTTCAAAAATCGTCCAAATTCATCAATCCTTCTAGAAACGAGGTATGAACTGCCTTTGGCGCCGTTAGTGCTAGTCTGGCGTCGTTGGTGCTGAGTAGAAATCCTTCAGCTTTTGGTTGTTCTGCACCATCAATGCTGATCTTGGCGCTGAGTATTTCCTAAAAAATGTCATTTTGACTCCAAATTCTATCATTTTTTCTTTAAGCCCTAAAAATTAACAACCTGCAAGAAAAAAACAAAATATTTTCCATTAAAGTAAAATATCACAAAAAATAAGTATAAAATATGGGTCTAAAAATGCATATATTTTTGGATTATCAAAATCCCCCAAACTTACATGTTACTTGTCCTTAATTTACTTCTCTACTACATAAAAATATGACTTATGGTAAAGAATTTAACTTTTAGACTTCCATATTTTAGTTCTCTAAATATAATAGTTTAACTTTAAAAAATTCAAAACAACTCTAGTTAATATTAAAGGTGTAAGAATATTCAGTAATTAAGTCTAAAGTTTCTGATCCTCTATTCTTTTTAAGAAAAATTGCAATTTGTTATATTAAAGTCACTTAGTAAATTCATTTGAAAAAGAACTTCATAAAAAAATTATTAATAATTAAGTTAATATTTAAATCAAAAGTTTAGAACAATTTTGTTAATTTCAGACCAGATCAACTTAAGTTAATAATTAAGTTGATCTGATCCAACAACTCCCTGTTGCTGGGGTCACTTGAAGTAGGTTAACTAAAAGTAGGATTCTAGAAGTAGAAGAAATATCCATGGCATGTCTTCTAGATCTCCAATCAATATGTGACTCATAAGTCTTGGCCCAATTGGTCTCTAAGGCTCAATCTTCTCCTCATCAGGTCTGAAATTAACCCTTGCATGCTCACAAAGTGTGTAAATGAGAGTAAGGTGTGCCAATCCACCAGTAGTCTCTCCCAGAGCAATATATCAAATGTTCATATAAATGATAAAGCCTACATTTATATCCATCACTTGCTGAATGCAGTAGTTAAGGATGGCTCTATCCTTGGTTACTTCACTATGATGGTTCATTGGAATCATCCTTCTACAAATAAAATAATGCAAAGCCGTAGACACTACATTGAACATAGAAAGGGGAAAGTTAACTTTAGCTCCATTGTTTTTCCAAGACCCTTTCTCACTAGTTAGATAAGAAATAATTTCATCCAAGGCTTGATCTGTAGTAGAAACCGAATGATACTGACATCTATAAAAATCTTCTAATTGATAAAACTGATTAATTTTTCTTGGAGTAAACTCGACCCTTTTTTCTCAAACAAAAACAAAATCATCAGAACCTTCAAGAAGGTTGGTATAAAACCATCACAATCCCAAATATCGCATTGGCAATAAAATAGCAAAATTTTTCCCACTGGTGATCGATAATCGATCGTTTAACTTCTCCTCTCGAATTTTTAAAACCTTGGTCCTGAATCACTTTTTTATTTTCTTGAAGACTATGAAATCGAGCACTGGCTCTAAAGCTAATAAACGTTTGCTCATCATATTCTATTTTCTTTTTGCTCGATCTACGTGCCATAGGAAATCTAGAAAGATTTGATAAAAATTCCGAATAAATCCCAAAAATCCAAAAATCCAAAAATAAAAAATGTAAACCACTTTAAAATCAAATCCACTGAGAGTTTTTCACCAAAGCATTTTCTCAAAATCTCTTAAAAAATTTCAAAATTTTGTATCTAGTCAATGTGAGAAAAATCTTTGGTGAAAATAAAAAAATTTTACTTTAAAGTATAGCTCTTACTTAGAGAAGATAAAATCCGAAGTTCCTTTGCCTCTAAATCGCCTCAAATCTGCCCAAAATCAAGCCCTAGGTACAAAACCAAAGGTTGAAGGTGACTTAAGGAGTAAAAATGGAGGTTTACGGTGAAAATCATGATTTAAAGGGTTAATTCGCCGCTGTCGGATTGAATGCGCCGTCGACGCTAAAGAACCAAAATTCACTATTTTAATTTTTCAAATTTTTATTTTCCTTTCAATTTTCTCCAAAGTATTTTTTTAGTATTTTTAAACATAAATTTTATCTAAGTTCACAAATACACATGTCACAAACAATCATTTCACAAACTACAATAAACTAACTTTTATATATGAAAATAAACTTTTTACAAACAAATTTCATAACTCACAAATTCACACCTATGAAGTAAACTAATTATAAATCAACATTGAAATCAAGCCGCAACACTAAAAGATGACACAAAACTATACACATAATCAAAGTTCAGAATAAAGTAAACCAAACCTAATCAAATCCACACAATTACACAAAACACGTAAACAGTTTTAAACAAGTAGAGAATTCACAATCTTCAATCATTCATCCTCATCTTCAGTGCTATAACCTCCTCTCATATCTCTCATAGATTGGTAAATGACATATAGATTGTAGAAGGATTGATACGGGAATTGATCTGTCAAATTTTCTTCGATCCACCCCTTTTATTTAAACATCCCAACTAATCCTGCTTAAAAAATTCTAGTGTGATCAAAATTCTCTTTCATTCTCCAATCTAGGTGATCAAAAAGGTACTTGAGATCTCTCACTGCATTCATAATACTGTGAAGTTATCTTTCAATTTTATTAAATTTCTTCTCTAAAGCAAGCGAACTTCCTACTGTTGGTGGCATTAATGGAGATAAAGTATGTGAAAAATGATCTATAATAACATTTAGTGCTTCATTTCCATTACCAACATACTGATCATAAATAGGGATCATGGGCTCCCATGATAGTAAAACTTTTTACCAACTTTCATATGACACTTGGGATTGACTGCAAATAAGAAAAATTGTAGAAGGATGCCCAAGTCCATAAATTGGCCCATTCATAATGATTCCCATCACAGATTTAAATATAATTGAACCTATATCAATAGGTTTTTCCATTTAAATACATTAGTTTAAAATAACACTCTCCTCGGTGACTCTAATGATCTTCATAGTAGGGAGTAGTTATGTACAAATAAAGAAATGTCATTGCTTCAAAATTGGATTAAGTGATGAAGCAGGAAAACTAATATATCCTTCATCTTATACTTCCCACAAATCACTTTCATCTGTTAGAAAATTATAAATATCTTGCATCAAATCTCATGTAGGAATGAAATTTTAATAATGGCAGATTGAAACATTTTCTATCATATACAATTCATTAATCCTAGCAGGAGTAAATGACACAGCCTTAGCTCGTATGAAGAGAACTCCTTGGGTAATTCCATGTAAATTTTCATAGAATTCCTTCATTACAGGTAAAACAATCGCAGCGGTAGTGTAACACAGAACTTCCCATCGCCTTTACAGAATGATCTTATCAACTAAAGCACTTGGATTGATCAACCCATGATTAACAAATCCTCTTTCCTTGATCAATCTATTCTTTATAATAAATTTATCGTATGATCTCTGTGCGTCAAAACTAATAAAGTTTCTTCTATTGAAAACTCCATACCTTGAAATATTTCTGGAAGTAAAAACCATGGAATCCAAAAATAGAAAGTTTCTAGGCATCCTAGGAAGTTTTTAAGACTTTAAAAACACTTCCCGATGGTGATTATGGATCAACATCCTGCCAAAGTCTGCTAAAAGTCACAGAAATCGTCCAACTGTTCTGAGCGGCACCGATGCTCCCAATGGGCGCTGCCGGCACTGAGATCAGCTTTCTTGGGCGTCGTCGGCGCCAGTGGCCAAATTTTTGCGATTTTCATTTTTTCGTTCAATTAAATTCCAACTTTTCTTCCAATACTAATGTTTCACTTAATTTATAATAAATGCAATTGTGTAGGATTATTATCTACTAATATATAAAACACTTAATAAACTAAATAGTAATACATAGGCATATAAGTATGAGTTGCCTCCAAAAAAGTGCTTGGTTTAACGTCGTCAGCCTGACATACATTTGTTTGGTTGACTTGACTTAATATTAAAACTTCTTTAAATTGAGGTATGTGCCCATCATAATAATGTTTCAAATGATGCCCATTAACTTTGAATATCTTTCTAATGTTAGGATCTTTAATCACAACAGTTCCATAATGATAGATTTTAATTACCTTAAATGACCCTAACCATCTGGATTTCAGTTTTCCTGGAAACAATCTCAATCTTGTATTATATAATAGAACTTCTTATCCAGGTTCAAATTTCTTCTTAATAATTTTCTGATCATGCCGTATTTTCATTTTCTCTTTATAGTTTTTTGCATTATCATATGCTTCATTTATAATCTCCACAAGTTCATTGAGTTGCAATAATCTTTTCTCACTAGCATCTTTTAGATTAAAATTAAATTCCTTAATAGCGCAAAATACTTTATGCTCCAATTCTACAGGTAAGTGACATGTTTTTTCAAATACAGTCTATATAGGGACATTCCTATAGGAGTTTTATAAGCAGTTTTATATGCTCATAATGTTGTGTCAAGTCTAGCAGACCAATCCAATTTATAAGGATTTACAGCCTTTTCTAAAGTGCATTTAATTTTATGATTTGATATCCCTGCTAGACCACTAGTCTGAGGATGATAAGCAGTGGAGAATCTATGCATAATATCATATTTCTTAATTAATTTTTTGATTCTCTTATTCCTGAAATGAGATCCTCCATTAGTAATATTTACTCTCGTTATTTCATATCTTGTAAAAAATATTTTTAATTAAAAATTTGAAAACACTCCGAGCATCACATCTAGGTACAAAAATAGCTTCAATCCATTTGAACATATAATCAACAATAAGTAATACATATAGGTTTCCAAATGAAGGCATAAATGGTCCTATAAAATCTAATCCCCACACATCAAAACTTTCAACTTCTAATGTGTAATTTAGAGGCATTTCATTTGTTCTAGAAATATTTTCTACACGTTGACATCTATTGTATGTTTTAATATATTCATTAACATCATTAAAATAGTAGGCCAATAAAATCTAACTTGTAAAATTTTATATGCAGTTTTATTTATTCCAAAATGTCCTCCATATTCAAAATCATGGCATCTTTCAATTATCTATTGAGTTTCTTCATGAGGCACACATTTTCTAATAATTAGATCTTTAAATTGTTTATAAAAATATGGGTCATCCCAAAAATAGTCTTTTGAATCTCTTATAAACTTTTTTAATTATGGATTTTTTATATGAGGTGATAAAATATCACTTACAATATAATTCACTATACAAGCATACCACGGTACATTCATTTCATCAATACTATATAATTTTTCATCAGGGAAATCTCTAAAAATTCATTTGCAAAATTAGTTAATACTTCTATTTCTATTCTAGACAAATGATCAACTATTTGATTATCATTTTCCTTTCTATAAATCACGGTAAAATCAAACTCTTGCAATAGAAGTATCCATCTAATTAATCTTGGTTTAACCTCCTTTTGCATTAAGTATTTAATAGCGGAATGATCTATATGCACTATACATTTAGTTCTAATTAAATAAGGTCTAAATTTATCATAGGCATAAAAAATAGCTAATAATTCTCTTTCAGTAGTGGTATAATTAATTTGATCATCATTTAGAGTCTTACCAGCATAATATATAACTTTAAAAACTTTGTCATGCCTTTGTCCTAATACAACACCAATAACATAATCACTAGCATCGCACATTATTTCAAATTATTTTTCCCAGTCAGGTGGTACTATTATAGGTGCAGTGACTAACTTTTTCTTTAATAAGTCAAATGCTTTTATGCATTCTTCTTTAAAATCAAATTTGTATCTTTTTTTAAAAGTTGGCATGGAGGCTTGGTTATTTTTGAAAATTTTTTATGTAGCGCATGTAAAAACCAGCATGTCCTAGAAAACTTCTCACCCCTTTAACATTAGTAGGCGGTAGGAATTTTTCTATAACTTGGATTTTTGCAGGATCTACCTCCATGCCTTTTTCAGAATTTTTTTGCCCAAGTACAATACCTCCTGCAACCATCAATTGACATTTTTCTAAATTTAATACTAAATTGACTTTTTCACATACTTCCAAAACTTTTTTTAAATTATTAAGGAATAATTCAAACAAAGTTCCAAATGCAAAAAAATTGTCCATAAACACTTCCATTCCATGTTTTATAAAATTACTAAAATTTGACATCCTACATCTTTGAAATGTTGCAGGTGCATTGCATAGTCCAAAACACATTCTACGAAAAGCAAAAGTTCCATAGAGGCTTGTAAACGTTGTTTTCTCTTAATCGTCTGAAGCAATTAAAATTTTGTGGTAATTAGTATATCCACCTAAAAAGCAATAATACTTATTCCCAGCCAATCTATCCAACAATTGGTCTAGAAAGGGTAAAGAAAAGTGATCTTTTCTGATGGTCATATTTAATTTTCTATAATCAATGCAAATTCCCCAACCAGTTACTTGTCTTATTAGTATTAACTCGTTTTTCACATTTTCTTCAACTGAAGAGTTACATTAGTAGGGGAAATTTATCCCAAATCTAAACATTTAAAAAATGATAAGGGCATAAGATTAATACTCGCTCCTAAATCACATAAAGCTTTTCCATAAAACTTTCACCAATTGCACAAGGTATAGTAAAACTACCAGGATCTTTTAGTTTTTTGGGAAACTTTTTCTGAATAATAGCACTACACTCTTCACTGAGTGCAACAGTCTCATTATCTGTAAACTTCATTTTCTTACATCCTTCATAAATTTCACATAACTTGGCATTTGTTTCAAAGCTTCAACAAAAGGAATATTTATCGTTAACTTCTTAAAGATTTTCAAAAAAATTATAAATTGTTTATCTTTATTCTTTTGCTTCAGTCTTTGAGGAAACAAAGGTGATAGTTTTTCAAAAGGAACCTGTGTTTGTTCATCTTCCTGTTGATCATTTTCTATTTCTTCCTTCTCTTCATTAACTTCAGTTTCTCTTTGGATCCTTATTTCTATTTCTTTTCCACTTCTTAATTGAATAGCTTTAATTTGCTCTTTATTTTGATATTTTGGATTAACTTCCACAGTACTCAAAAGAATTCCAGAAGGTCAATTACTAAGTGCAGTAGCAATATGTCCTAATTGATTTTCAATATTTCTAATAGCAGCCCTTTGATTCTGTATTTGATTTCCCATATTCAACATCACTTCTTCCATCATCAACTTCTTTTCCTTAACTTGTGGGTTAGGATTTGAGTTAAATCCTGGAGGATAATAAAGTCAAAAATTAGGGTTTCTTTGATTGTTCAGATTTCCAAATGGATTCACCAAATTATTATAATTATTCCAACTAAAATTAGGATGATTTTTCCATCCAGGGTTAAAATATTAGAATAGAGATTGTTATTTTGATTATTTATAGCATTTAAGGTTTCATAAGATGGTTGAGTATCAATAATCTATCCTAGTGAATTTTCCTCTAATATTGGAGGTATTTGAGAATAATTCACTCCTATTTGATCGATCTTTTTTGAAATAACAGCAAATTGAGATGCCAAAATAGACATTGCACCATATTTATGAATACTGGCTACTCTCTTAGGATTTACCCTTTCAGAGGGCCACTGAAAATTGTTAGTAGTCATTTTTTCAATTAAAGAATATGCTTCATCAAAAGGTTTTGATATTAATGATCCACTCGCAGCGGCATCTATAATAGATCTTAATGATCATACTAATCCCTTATAAAAGGTTTCAATTATTAACCAATCTGGTAAAGCATTGTGTTGACATTTTTTAAGAAGATCCTTAAGTCTTTCCCAGGCTTCATATATCAATTACCTTTCAAACTGACAAAAAGATGTAATATCATTTCTAAGCTTAGCAATTTTTTAGGGTAGAAAATATTTAGCCAAGAATTTTGGTCATAGTTCTCCCCAAGTTCTAATAGATCCAGATGCTATTGAATTTAACCAAACTTTGGCTTTATCCCTTGATGAAAAAGGAAAAATTCTAAGCCTAACAACATCATTAGACACTATTTCATATTTAAATGTAGCACAAATTTCATGAAAACTAGTAAGATGTAAGTTAGGATTTTCAGCATGTGATCCTCCAAACTAATTATTTTGTATCATTTGGATAATAACATGTTTAAGCTCAAATGAATTAGCAACAACATCAGGATTTTGAATAGTTAAATGAAGTTCATCTGCAGTCGGATTTGCATAACTTTTAAAGGTCTTTGTCGATTCTCATTTATTGAATTTTCTATATTATTTGCCACTTCTTCAAAATTCTTAATTCCACTTTGTTGTTTCCGAATTTTTATATTAGTATGTTTTGATTCTAAATTGTAAGGTACTAAACCTTCAGATCCAATATTTTGCATAAACAAATAGAGTAAGTTAAATAAAATTCTTTAAAAATACAATCTTACTTAAATTTCTTTTTGGATTTTTTTGATTTTTTATATTTTTTTGTGTTTTTATAAATATGTATAGTATATATATATTCTCTAAATTTCCTAATTTATCAAAACTATTTAATTTAATTAAATTTAAACGTTACCTTCCCCACACAAACAACACAAAAAACTTGATCCCGATTTTTTATATGTAAGGATTTATGAAGTTGACACTAGTACAATGCCAAAAACTTGATCCTTGTATGAAATGTAAGTTGTGTAAAACATATATAATTTTAGGTAATTAATAATGAGATTCTACACAAGTGTACGTATCGTTATCAAGTAATAATGACTTTCTATTTAAGCCCCAAATATCAATCCCACAGGGAAGGTGTAAATTAACAATGATAAATTTTACGAGGAAATTTACAGAAAATTAAACAAAATCACTGTCACTAATTTTGAATGTTGATATGTTAACCAAACTAAATTACTTAACTATTAGCAAAACTGAAATGCAAATTTTTAATAATAACTACTAATCTACTAATTATGTTTATGTAATGAAGATTTCGTATGTGAAAAAATATACTTCCCACTACAATGAAATTATGGTGAAATGAGATGAGATAAATATTTATAATTTGTAATATGCTAAATAGGAGCAGTTTTAATTCTCTACCCCAATATAGTGCATAGAAAATTATTGGTTAATCTTAGGTTTAGTCTCTAAATCTGTGGCTAGGCTTGGAGGATACCAACTCCCACTCCTGAGCTCCCACTTCCCTTCACCTGAAGGCTAACTCTCGCTTTAGTTTTTAAACACTAAGACCAAATTAGTGATTTTAGTCTGTCACCCTAAAGATTCTCCAATTCTACACTTAACAAAGAATATTTACCTATTTATTTGCACTTAATTTCATGAACAAAATTATCCTTCATGAAATGAAATATGATCCTCACTCTGTTGTAGAACACATACTCCATTTCCTAGATCATATGTTTCACAATTATTCAGACTGAAAATAAATTAAGTTCAGAGTTGAAAAATCATCACAATTTATTTTATATTTTAATTATGACACTTTCATATTATCTCTTCATTTCTCCAGATCTCAGAGTAGGGGGGAAAAATAGAGGAAACTACTTAGAATTCATGAGAAAAATACGACAAAACACAAATTTCATATATAAAAGAAAGTTCGTACAACACTAAATAAATAAACAAACTTATCTGGAACTCTTTCTCAAAGCAAATCCTTTGTAGCCTTTCCTTAGAAATGCAAGAAGAAGAACTCTCACTTTTCCCTTTTCCAACACTCTTACAGAAAGTTTCACAATAAATCTCAACACAAAACTCTAAACTATGAAAGCAAAATTACTAATTGACTCCAATATGTGGTGGAATGAAGATGGATTACGGAAATGTAGCGTGGTGGAATGTTGTAGAGCGAAAAATGAACGTAGATGAGCCCCTTTTCTGATGAAATTCAGCCTCAAATAAAGCCCAAGTTCGGTTCTCCAAGAGGTGCCTCCAAAAACTCTTAAAAAATCATCCAAATACATCAAAACTTCTAGAAATGTGGTCTAAACCACCTTTGGCACCATCGACACTAGTCTAGCGCCGTTGGTGCTGAGTAAAAATCCTCTAACTTTCGGTTATTCTGCGTCGTCGGTGCTAACCTTGGCACTATCGGTGCGGAGTATTTCTTCAAAAATATCATTTTGACTCCAAATTTTATCTTTCTTGCTTCCTTTTTACTTTAAGCCCCAAAAATCAATAACTTGCAACAAAACATCAAAATACCTTCCATTAAAGTGCAATATCACCAAAAATAGGTATAAAATATGTGTCTAAAAATGCATATATTTTCTTTGTATCAATCATCATCCACTCTGAANATATCAATTACCTTTCAAACTGACAAAAAGATGTAATATCATTTCTAAGCTTAGCAATTTTTTAGGGTAGAAAATATTTAGCCAAGAATTTTGGTCATAGTTCTCCCCAAGTTCTAATAGATCCAGATGCTATTGAATTTAACCAAACTTTGGCTTTATCCCTTGATGAAAAAGGAAAAATTCTAAGCCTAACAACATCATTAGACACTATTTCATATTTAAATGTAGCACAAATTTCATGAAAACTAGTAAGATGTAAGTTAGGATTTTCAGCATGTGATCCTCCAAACTAATTATTTTGTATCATTTGGATAATAACATGTTTAAGCTCAAATGAATTAGCAACAACATCAGGATTTTGAATAGTTAAATGAAGTTCATCTGCAGTCGGATTTGCATAACTTTTAAAGGTCTTTGTCGATTCTCATTTATTGAATTTTCTATATTATTTGCCACTTCTTCAAAATTCTTAATTCCACTTTGTTGTTTCCGAATTTTTATATTAGTATGTTTTGATTCTAAATTGTAAGGTACTAAACCTTCAGATCCAATATTTTGCATAAACAAATAGAGTAAGTTAAATAAAATTCTTTAAAAATACAATCTTACTTAAATTTCTTTTTGGATTTTTTTGATTTTTTATATTTTTTTGTGTTTTTATAAATATGTATAGTATATATATATTCTCTAAATTTCCTAATTTATCAAAACTATTTAATTTAATTAAA
>JXCR01113886.1:97764-119330 GCA_002079205.1 Phalaenopsis hybrid cultivar | reverse complement strand
AAGTTAATCCAAAAAATCAAAATAAGGAGCAAATTAAAGCTATTCAATTACGAAGTGGAAAAAAAGTTGAAGAAAGAATCTAATAAGAAACTAAATTTAATGAGGAGAAGGATAATATTGAAAGTGGCCATAATGAAAATGAATAAATATAAGTTCTCTTAGAAAAACCATTACCTCTTTTTCCTCAATGATTAAAGTTGAAGAATAAAGATAAACAATTTATAATATTTTTGGAAATCCTTAAAAAGTTAACGATAAACATTCCTTTTATTAAGGCTTTGGAACAAATGCCAAGTTATGTGAAATTTATGAAAGATATACTAAACAAGAAAATGAAGTCTGCAGATCATGAGACCGTTGTACTCAGTGAAGAGTGTAGCACTATTATTCAGAAAAAGCTTCCTGAATAGTTAAAATATCCTAGTAGTTTTACTATACCTTGTGAAATTGGTGAAAAGTCTTATGGAAATGCCTTATGTGATTTAGAAGCAAGTATCAATCTTATGTCTCTATCAATTTTTAAACGATTAGATTTAGAAGAGATTTCTTCTACTACTGTAACTCTTTAGTTAGTTGATCGATCAATAACCTATCCTGAAGGAGTTATAGAAAATGTATTAATAAAAATGGAAAAATTTATTTGTCCTATGGACTTTATAGTATTAGGTATGGAGGAAGATAAATAGATTCCTATTATTCTCGGGAGACCATTTCTTACAATAGAGAGAGCTGTGATAGATGTGCAAAAAAGAGAATTAATAATGAGAGTGAATGATCATGAAGTAACATTTAATATTTGCAAAAGCTATGAAATATCCTACAATAGAAAAAGATAATGAATGTTTTAGGATGGAAGTTACTGATTATCCACGTAATGAGCAATTTAAGAAAGACTTTGAAGAAAAATTAAGGCAAGAAAAATTTAGTGAGAATGAGAATGAAATAAAAGAAAAAAATTTACATTATATTCATGACGAATTTGAAACTTTAGATTTGTTGAAAAATGGTAATAAAAATCTTATTCCTTCAAGTACTAAACCACCTGAACTTGAACTAAAATTATTACCTTCCTTTTTAAAATATGTGTTTTTAGGAGATTCATCTACATTGTCTGTTATTGTATCTTTTGAGTTAGCTAAAATTCAAGAACAAAAATTAATAAAAATTTTGAAAAGATATAAAAAGGCTTTTGGATGTACTTTGACAAATATTAAAGGAATTAGTCCCTCAATTTGTATGTACATAATTCTATTAGATGAACAATACAAACCTAAAGCTAATCCCCAGAGAAGATTAAACCCAATAATGAAAGAAGTTGTTAAAAAATAAATCTTAAAATAGTTAGGTGTTGGAATTATATATCTTATTTCAGACAATGCTTGGGTGAGCCCAAGTCACTCTGTTCTAAAGAAAGGAGGAGTGACTGTTGAAGTAAATGAGAAAAATGAATTAATTTTAATAAGATAAGTTACTGGTTGGTGAATGTGTATAGACTATAGAAAATTAAACATGGTCACCATGAAAGATCAATTTTCTTTACCCTTTCTAGACCAAATGTTGGATAGATTGGTTGGAAACAAATATTACTGTTTTTAGATGGATATACCGGTTATCATCAAATTTTAATTGCTCTTGAAGATCAAGAGAAGACAATATTTGCAAGCCCTTATGGAATATTTGCTTTTCATAGAATGTCATTTGGACTTTACAATGCACCTGTGACATTTCAAAGATGTATGATGTCAATTTTTAGTAATTTGATTAAACATAGAATGGAAGTATTTATGGATGATTTCTCTATATTCCGGACTTTATTTGAATTATGTTTAAATAATTTAGAAAAATTTATGGAATTATGTGAAAAAATCAACCTAGTACTAAATTGGAAAAAATGTCAATTTATGTTTGCAGGAGGAATTGTACTTGAGCATAAAATTTCTAAAAATGACATGGAAGTTGATTCTGCAAAAAGTCAAGTTATTGAAAAATTACCACCTCCTACTATGGTTAGAGGCGTAAGAGGTTTTCTATGACACGCTGGTTTCTACAAGTGTTATATAAAAAACAATTAAAAAATAATTAGGCCATTACACCGACTTTTAGAAAAAGATACAAAATTTGATTTTAACAAGGAATGTATAAAAGCATTTGAATTATTGAAAGAAAAATTAATCACTCCACCTATAATAGTCTCACCTGATTGGGAGAAACCAATTGAAATAATGTGTGATGCGAGTGATTATGATATTGGAGTTGTTTTAGGATAAAGGCACAACAAAGTTTTAAAGTATTATATTATGCTACTAAGACTCTAAATGATGCTCAAATTAATTACACTACTACTAAAAGAGAGTTTTTATAAATTGTTTATACCTTTGATAAATTACTTGATTGGAACCAAATGTACAGTGCATACAGATCATTCTGCTATCAAATATTTGATGCAAAAGAAGGATGCTAAACCAAGTTTAATTAGATGAATACTTTTGTTATAAGAGTTGGATTTTATTGTAGTTGATAGAAAAGGAAATGATAATCAAATAGTTGACCATTTGTCTAGACTAGAAAAATAAATATTAATTAATTTTGCAAATGAAATTTTAGAAAATTTTCTTGATGAACAAATATATGATATTGATGAAATAAATATACAGTGGTATGTTAATATAGTAAGATATATTGTAAGTGATATTCTACCTCTAGATATTAAGAATCAACAATTAAAGAAATTTATATATGATTCAAAATGCTATTATTGGGATGACCCATATTTATATAAATAATGTAAAGATTTAATTATTAGAAGGTGTGTGCCTTATGAAGAAACAACAAATAATTGAAAGATGTCATGATTTTAAATTTAGAGGACATTTTGGAACAAATAAAACTGCATATAAAATTTTGCAAGCTGAATTTTATTGGCCTACTCTTTCTAGAGATATTAATGAATATATTAAAACATACGATAGATGTCAGCGTGTAGGAAATATTTCTAGAAGAAATGAAATGCCTCTAAATTACACATTGGAAGTAGAAATTTTTTATGTGTGGGGATTAGATTTTATGGGGCAATTTATGCTTTCATTTGAAAATTTATATATATTACTTACTGTTGATTATATATCAAAATGGATTGAAACTGTTGTTATACTTAAATGTGATGCTCGGAGTGTTTCTAAGTTTTTAAATGAAATTATTTTTTCAAGATATGGAATGCTAAGAGTAATTATTACAAATGGAGGATCTGCTTTTAAGAATAAGAGAATTGAGATATTGATTAAAAAATATGATATTATGCATATATTCTCTACTGCTTGTCATCCTTACACCAGCGGTCTAGCAGAAATATCAAATTGTGAAATAAAACAAATTTTAGAAAAAGCTGTAAATCCTTACAAATATGATTGGTCTGCAAGATTAGATAATGCATTATTGGCATACAGGACAGCTTATAAAACTCCTATTGGAATGCCCCATATAGACTTATTTTTGGAAAAAACATACCACTTAGTAGTAGAATTGGAGCATAAAGCATTTTGGGCTATTAAGGAAATTAATTTTAATCTAAAAGATGCTGGTTGGAAAAGATTATTGTAACTCAATGAACTTGAGGAGATTAGAAATGAAGCATATGATAATGCAAAAATCTATAAAGAGAAAATTAAAATATTACATTATCGAATGATTTTTAAGATGAAGTTTGAACTTGGACAAGAAGTTTTATTATATAATACAAGATTGAGATTATTTCCAGAAAATTTGAAATCTATATGGTTGGGACCATTTAAAGTTATTATTAAAGATCCTAAAATTGGAAAGATATTTAAAGTTAATGGGCATCGATTGAAACATTATTATGAATGACACATGCCACAATTTAAAGAAGTTTTGATGTTAAGTCATCCTGATTAAACAAAGGTGCGTCGGGTTGGCTATGTTAAACCAAGCGCTTTGTGGGAGGCAACCCATATATAAATCTATATATCTATAAATTACTATTTTGTTATGATAGAATAAGACTATGATTTTCTATTGTAAGTACAGAAATTTGTATTTTTGAAGTATTAAAAATCTTAGAGATTCATATAAAAAGAAAAGAATAAAACTTTATGAAAAATCTTTAAAGCTAATATAAATTTATAAAGTGAAGGAATGTGAAAAGTTTTTAACTTCAAGAAGAGAATAGTGAAGTTCAAAATCATTAAAGGCTATCTAGATATAGTAATCCTCACATTTAAAAAAAAAAGAAAAAGGATTGAAAATGATCCTGAAAAGAAAAGAAAAGGATGTGAGGAGATGCTTAATTAAAAATTGGTTTCACTTGAATCAACTTAAAGAAGAAGGCTTGGCTGCATTTTCTAAACTTATATTTCAATATTAGCATATTTACTAGTAAAGTTTCAAGAAGTTCTTTTTCATATGGATGTTATAAGTGGCTTTAATATGAATAATTTGCATTTTTTTCTTGAAAATAATAGAGAATAAGAAATCTTAGACTTAACAGCTATATATTCTTATACCTTTAGTATTAACTTGAGTTATTTTACATTTTTCTTAAGTAGTGCTATTGTTTTTAGTGGACTAAAATATGGAAATCTAGAAGTTAAATTTTTTACCATGAGTCATACTTTTTATGTAGTAAAAGAGTTACTTGAGGACAAGTAACATTTAAGTTTGGGGGATTTTGATACACGAAAAGTACATGCATATTTAGACCTATATTTTATACTCATTTTTTGTGATATTGCACTTTAAAAGAAGGTATTTTTCATGTTTTATTCTAGGCTGTTGATTTTTAGTACTTGAAGTAAAAATGAAGCCAAAAGGATGGAATTTGGAGTCAAAATGACATTTTTAAAGAAATACTGAGTGCCAACGGCGCCAGGATGGACGTCGACGGTGCAGACAAATAGAATAAAGGCCAAATTTTCCTCAGTGTCAATAGCACCAGAAGCAGTACCGACGGCGCCATTTGACAGAAAGCACGGAATTAATTCACGGGCCATTGGTGCCAGAATGGGTGTCGACGGCACCAATGTTGGTGCAAGCCCTGTTTCTAGAAGATTTGATGAATTTGGATGCTTTTTGAAGAGTTTTTGGATGCACCTATTGGAAAAACTACATTATGCTCTATTTAGAGCAGAAATTGATTAGAAAAGACCCCCCTTCACACCCTTCAACCGCTTTCGACTCTCTTCCACGCTATTCCACATTCCCTACAGCCACTTAGAGTCCATTAGTCATTCATTTTCTTTATATTTTTTAGATTTTGTAGTGAGTTTAAGTGTGAGTTCTTCTCTAAGAGTGTTGGAGAGGGAGAGAAGTGAGAGACTTCGTCTTCCTACATTTCCTAAGAGAGACTACAAGGGATTTGCTTTGAAAAAAAGTTTCAGATAAGTGTTGTTTGTTTATTATTGTTGTATGAACTTTCTTTTATATATGAAATTTGTGTTTTTTTGTATCTTCCTCATGAAGTCTGAGTAGTTTCATTTATCTTTCTACCTACTCTAAGATATGGTTAAATGAAGAGAAAATTTGGATGTGTCAATGTTAAAATATAAAATAAATAGTGATGGTTTTTTAACTCCTTTCTTAATTTACTTTTCGATCTGGCCAATTAAATTGTTAAAATATGTTGTAAAACATATGATCTGGGAAATAGAGTATAAGTTTTACAACAAAGTGAGAATCACATTTAATTCCTTGAAGGAGTATTTCGTTCATGGAATTAAGTTCAAATAAATAGAGAAATATACATTGTTGGGTGTAGAATTGGAGATTTTTAGGATGACAGAATAAAATCCCCAATTCGATCTTAGTGTTTAAGAACTAAAGCGAGTGTTAGCCTTCAGAAGAAGGGAAGTGGGAGCTCTAGAGTGAGAGCCAGTATCCTCCTAGCCTAGCCACGGATTTAAGGACTAAACCTGAGACTAGCCTATGATTTTCTATAACACTGACTGGGGGTAGAGAATTAAAATTGCTCTTAATTGGCACAATACATATTTAAACCATTTATCTCATCTCATTTTACCAAAAACTCATTGTAGTGTGAAAGATGATTTTTCATATTAGAAAACTTCATCACATAAATCTAGTTTAGTAGTTATTGTTCTAAACTTTGCATTTAATCTTTACTAGTAGTTAATAATTTAGTTCTGATGGTATCTCAAACATTCAAAATTAGTGACAGTAATTTTGTTTTATTTTTGTGAATTTCCTAGTTAATTTATCATTTCAAATTCAAACCTTTCTCGTGGGATTGATATTTGGGGCTTAAATAGAAAGTCTTATATTACTTGATAACGATATGTATACTTGAGCAGAATCCCTACATTAAGTGATTAATGTTCTTATTCATAAAATACCACATCAAGTTTTTGGCACCGTTGTAAAGCGGAGTCAACTTTATAATTTTTACACAACTATATTTTCGGGGATCAAAAACAAAAGAAAATAAAATCTAAAAAAATATCCTCATAATAACAAAAAAATGATAAAAAAGAAAATTATAAACAAATTCTATAGGAACTTCACATTATTTGTAGCACAAATTCCACTGTCTACATAAGTTGGCACAACTTCCTATTTTCACAAACTCCACAATCTACATTCTTCTCACACATTCCACGTTCTTCGCACAAATTTCCACAAGTTTTGTTCTCACAATTCTTCACATCCTTTTCACAAATCTTCTGCACTCTTTCATGAGTTCTCTGCACTCACAATGATCCAGGGATGAGTACCAAAAGTCTGATTCCCTTTCCTACCTCTTGGGTAAGATTTGAGTCCCTAAGCTTTCCTTTCCAATGTAGCAAATTCTACTTCTAGAGGTCAGTACTTAAATTATGATTCTCATTCTAGGGCTGGTACCCAAATTTGAGTTTCAATCTCGGGGTCAGTACTTAAATACTGATTCCCTCAGCTACCTCTTAGGTTGGATGTGAGTCCCTGAGTTTTCCTTCCCAATGTAGCTAATTCAAATTCTTGAGGTCGGTACCTAAAATTTTAAATTCTCATTCTGGAGCTGGTACTTAAATTCTAGTTCCCATCTTGGAGTCAGTACCTAAATTTTGATTCCCTTTGCAACCTCTTGGGTTATATGTGAGTCCATGATATTTCCTTCCCAATGTAGCAAATTCAAATTCTTGAGGTTGGTACCTAAAATTTGATTCTCATTATGGGGCTGGCACCTAAATTCTAGTTCCCATCTTGGGGTTCCCTTTGCTGCCTCTTGGGTTGGATGTGAGTCCCCGAGCTTTCCTTTCCAATGTAGCAAATTCAAATTCTTGAGATTGATACCAAATATTTTATTCTCATTCCGGGGCTGGTACCTAAATTTTAGTTCCCATCTCGGGGTCAGTACATAAATTCTGATTCCATCCACTACCTCTCGGGTTGGATGTGAGTCCATGAGCTTTCCTTCTTAATGTAGCAAATTCAAATTCTCGAGGTCATTACCTTAATTCTGATTCTCACTCCAGAACTGGTACCTAAATTCCAGTTCCCATATTGTGTTCAGAATCTAAATTTTGATTCCCTCTACTAACTCTTAGGGAGGCTATGAATTGGATTGAGCTTTATGGCTACTTCTCTAGAGCATCTTCTTTCCAATCAATCCAAAGTTCTGTGTTTGTGGTGGTTGGCATTTCTGCACTGTGTCCTTCTTAATGGTGCATCTGGAACCCTCTCTGCAGAAGCATCAATTAAGTATCCTATCAGCAATGTGAACATGGATTGTAAGTGGTTGACCCTTTCCATCAGATTTTGCGCATATGGAAATGTTTATTCCTTCTTCCTTTCCAATGTAGAATCCTCTTTAGTGTTGATTCATAGCAATGATATTATTACTTCTTTTTCTCGATGGTTGACTGTATTCATCAGGGGGCCCTTGTAGTCCACATTGACTTTTCCATAATCCAAGTCAAAATTTATAATGTCACCATGTGCTACCTTCTCTTTGTTACATGAAAGATTCAAGCGGCCATTAAAGGAGAAGATCAGCCTCTATCCTGACATTTTCCAGTAGAAAACCAGGAAACAACAGCACATTGAAACTNCCACATTGACTTTTCCATAATCCAAGTCAAAATTTATAATGTCACCATGTGCTACCTTCTCTTTGTTACATGCAAGATTCAAGCTGCCATTAAAGGAGAAGATCAGCCTATCCTGGCATTTTCCAGTAGAAAACCAGGAAACAACAGCACATTGAAACTCAAAAAAAAAAACAAGAACAATAACAATTATTATTAAGTGGATTTTAAGTTAAACATGTGCAAGCATTTTATTTAATTTAACTTTGTGAAGTTCAAAATTTTAAACAGAAAGTTCAGGTGTGCAAATTTAAATTTTATTTTATTTAAATTAATTTTTTTATAAATTGGAACCAGTCATAGATATTGGCTACATTGTCATTTTCGGAGCAGGTATCACTTTCAAAATTTATCTTGGAGGGCGTCAAGTTGCGTAGTATTTCTTTAAGTATCGTCCTTTGATCGGTAACAGATATAGGCAGACTTAGTGTGTCAGTTTTGCAAATATTTTTCAATATTACAAAATACACACGGCAGATACAATAGCAAATATGCAATTTAATCCCAACAAATAACTTTAGTGAAAATAGTTTTATCTTCTAAAAATCTTTAAACTGTCAAATCCTCTAAAAATAATGTAAGTATGCGTATCGCTCAAGTAATAAAGGACTCTAATGGAGTCCTAGATATCGATCTCACATGAAAGTTCGAAATGCTTATAAGTAAATTCTTAAGATTTTAGTTTAAACTACAATTTAAACTACAAAAGTAAAATACGAAATTGNACACACGGCAGATACAATAGCAAATATGCAATTTAATCCCAACAAATAACTTTAGTGAAAATAGTTTTATCTCTTAAAAATCTTTAAACTGTCAAATCCTCTAAAAATAATGTAATTATACGTATCGCTCAAGTAATAAAGGACTCTAATGGAGTCCTAAATATCGATCTCACATGGAAGTTCGAAATGCTTATAAGTAAATTCTTAAGATTATAATTTAAACTACAATTTAAACTACAAAAGTAAAATACGAAATTCNGTGGAGAACGATAAAAAAGACTACTCATAATTCATGAGAAGGATTCGACAAAACACGGATTTCATATATAAAGATAACTTTACAAAAAAAAGAAATAAAAAAAAACACAACTTATCTCACAATCCTTCTCAAGCAAATCCCTAGAAGTTCTCTTCAAGCACTTTCCCTCTTTACAAACACTCTCAATTCTCTCTTAGAAAATTAATGAAGAAGAAAACTCTCACCTTCACCCTCCTCTTACAATCCTTGAAGAAAATCTTCAGTCCCTTGACTTTCTCTCTCTCTCTCTTGCCTTTTCAAAAATCCCTCACACGCCTCTCTCTCAAGCACACTTTCAATCCCTAGACTTCCCTCTTTTTTATTAGAGGTTGCCTTCCTCCAAAATGAATTCAATATTCCCTCCAAAATTCTATCCAAAAGTCAACCCTTTTGAATTCAAAAGACATGGCTATTGATCTAAGAGACATATCCCTTCATAAAGGAACCTTCCAAAGTGTCTAGATGCTTTAAATAACTCCATAGGGTGTTTAGAACAAGTGTGTCTTTCAAAATTTGCTCAAAATTTTCCCTGAACAGCCTTAATCCATAAAAAATAATCTCTAGCGCTTTATGCACCAACTTGCTTAAGACTGCGTTGTTCTGGGTTTTAGAGCTTCAAGCGCCAGCACTCTGTCAAATGGCTCTTCAGGCACCAATTCTAGTGCTTCAAGTGCCAGCTCTCTATAAAGTGGCGCTTCAGATGCTAGAATCACAAAATTCATTTTTTTTGCTCTAAATTTCATCCTTTTTGCTACTTTTACTCCAAATGCCCAAAATTGATATACCTGCAACAAAAACATAAAAATACCCTTCTTTAATGTGCAACATCACCAAAATTAAGCATAAAATGTATACTTAAAATAACATATTATTTTGGTGTATCAGTAACATGGGCCTCTCGCCGTAGGAATCCACTAGTTGGTAAGATCTTTCTGAATAGACCTTATCCACCACGACGGTCCTTCCCAAATAGGCTTAAACTTTACACCTATCATGCAATTTTCAAGAATAGGTCTTTTGAGAACAAGTACAAGATCACCAACCTTAAACATCCTTAGGCAGACCAGTTTATTTGGGGCCTGGTAAGGCTCCAAATTTTGTTACGTATGTAATTGCTTTCCTTCAAGATTCTCCAATTCCACAAATCTGAGCTTGGCATTTTCTTCTATCCTAATCTGGTTGGCAAAGACGATCCTTAGATATGGTAGTCCAACCTCCAACAGAAGTACTACCTCAGACCCGTACACAAGTGCATACGGTGTACACTGAGTAAGAGTTTTGAACATTAACCGATAGATCCACAAAGCTTCTAAATATTTCTATTACCAACCTCTCTTATTCTCTTTCAATGTTCTCTTTAAAATCTGCATGAGTGACTTGTTGAAATCTTTGGCTAGGTCATTCACCCTTGGGTAGTAGATTGTAGAATACCTCCAATCTATCCCATTTGACAAAGTTGTTGATCCTGATGCTCTTGAAGGCTGAACCATAATATGAAAAAACTTTTTGTGCCACATCGAAATAATAGATGATCTAATTTCTAAAGATGTGAAGAACATGCTGCACTATAATCTCCCATAACGGAACTGCCTCCGCCCATTTGGAGAAGTCATTTGTGGCAGTGAGAATAAATTTGTGTCCTTTCAAAGTTGGAGGGTCTACAGGTCTTACTATTTTTGTACCCCAATGCTCGAATGGCCATGTTGCGACCTTCAGATGTAGCACATTCATAGGCTTGTGCAAGACCACTCCATGTACTTGGCACAGGTGACATTTCCTAGCAATGTTCATACAATCTACTAGCATTGCTAGCCAGTAGTACCTAAGTTTTCTAAACATCATCTTCATCTTTGGCCTTGACTGATGAGCACCACAAATCCTGCATGTACTTCTTTGACAACATCTTGCACTTCTACTCTACTCAGACATCTCAGCCACATCTAATTGAATAATCTTTTGTATAGGACATTGCCTACCAAAGCATATGATAAAGCTCTTTTTGTGATTTGTTACACTACTAACTTATCATCTAGTAGCCTTCTCGTTTGCAAATATTCTATCAATAGCTTGCTCCAATCTTCAGTATCGTCAGCCACTGTAGCTAATGACTCTTCCTTTCCAAGCTTGTGTAGACTATCATGGTTGATCTATGACAAAACTTGATGTCCCTATATTGTAATATGAATGTAATCCTCTGGTGAACATGTCAATTCCTTAGCAAGCTTGACAAAAGCGTTGGCATGGGTGTTATCTCCTCGAGGAATCTTGTACAATATCACACTAAGAATTTTTTCCAACAAATTCATCATGTATAGATGATATTCTGCTAGTCTGAGCTTCAGAATCTTGTATTGTCCACAAATTGTTGAATTATGAGTTGTGAATCATCGTAGATGATAATGTTTATTGCTTCCATTGATATTGACAGTTCTAATTCAGAGATCAAAGCTTCGTATTTTGCCTCATTATTTGTGCACGGGTCTATTTGGTAGTAAGAAAATCTCAACATTTCCTGATTCGGTGTAATGAAAATTAGACCAATTCGTGATTTACTTGGTATGAATGTTTGTAATCCATTATCTTTTCTTGCTAATGAAGCTCCATTGAAGTACATCTCCCAATGTCGAGCATTAGATAGCTCCACTTGTAATAGATGTTCACTGATAGTCATATTTGAGAGGGGACCCACCTGGCAGTGGGTGCATTGTGATAAAATCTGCCAAAATTTTACGTGTGATAGCGCAAAGGGACACAAAAGTTATATTGAATTGCAATAAAATCATCGAACACTATGTTAAGTGTCTGAAAAGTGTTGGTCAGGTCATCATATATTACAATGGATTAACTTTCAAAATAAGGTTGAAATTATGAGAGAGCATGAGATGCGTAAGCTTTTAGGCTACAAAATTCAAAGCCATACAATGCTTCTCAATAGGAGGATACCTTACCTCTACCGATATTAGACATAGAATCAAATAGTAGAGTGTGTTTTCCTTACCCTCGTCATTGACCTGAGCTAACAAGGCTCTGAGAGAGTCATCTAAGGTCATGATATAAAGTATCAAAGGTTTTTTTGAGATAGGGGCTGCCCAAATAGAAGGTGTCGTTAAACATTGGTTAATATCCTCAAAGATCCTTTGGCATTTCTCTTCCCAAAAAAATTTGGAATCCTTTTTAATTAATGTCAAAAAGGGTTGAAACCTACCTAACATATTAGATATAAAGCATCTCAAGTAAGCCAATTTACCTTGAAAGAATCTTAACTATTTCAAGGTTTTGAGAGGCGGCATTTCCAAGATAGCTTTAATCTTATCTGGGTTGATCTCGATTCCTTGATGACGAACAACAAATTCTAAAAATTTCTCAGAGGTAACACCAAAGAATTAAGATTATTGTTGTAACCGTTTGAACACTATCCTCAAATCATACATGTGATTCATTTGTTTCTTACTTTTGATGACTAAGTCATCCACGTAGCACTCCACTTGATTGTAGATGATGTCATCAAATATCTTCATCATAGCTTTTTGGTATGTTGCTCTAGCATTCCTCAACCTAAATGGCATAACTGTGTAGCAGAAGATTTCGATTGGTGTTTTGAAGGTTGTAAGTACTACGTCTTCTAGAGCCATCTTGATCTGATTATACCCTAACGATCCATTCATAAAAGAGAAAATCTCATAAGTCAACGCGATGTGCACCATCAACTCTGGTATTAGAAGCGGGAGCTAATCCCTTGGACACACTTTGTTTAAATCCTTGAAGTTGGCACATACCCGAATTTGTCCATTTTTCTTCTTAACTATAACGACATTGGCTAATAATATGGGATATTATTCTTCTCACACAAAGTTAGTGTCCATTAATTTATTTAGCTTCATATCATCAAAATACATCTCCATTATATGCCCGAAGAGATCTTTAAGGACCTGTTCATAAGGCATTGATAGGCCACATCATTATTCTTCAGTCTGAACGACATGACTTAGTAGTAGTATAAGCCTTTATCCATTTGGAATGAGGTGACCTCCTCAACCTCCATATTCATATTTATTTGGTTGTAATCTAAGTATGCATTCAAGAAGCTAATCATCTAGTGTTTTAACATAGAATCAACGAGTTGATCTTTGCATGGGATGGAAATGGTTCCCATCGTGTAAGTCTTATTGAGGTAGGTGTAGTTAACACACATCCTCCAAGATTTGCTAGCCTTTTTTTGCCATGAAAACTTTCACCATCCATGTGGAGTAATGTACCTCTCATATGAACCTTTATTCCAAAAGCTTGTTCACTTTGTATTTAATTGCTTGCATTCAATCAGAAGCAATTTTTTTCTTCTTTTGTATGACTCACTTAAATGTTCTGTTCATATTTATGGAATGTGTGATTATCTCTAGGTCAACTCTAAGCATATTGGTTGGGTTGATAGTTTTGTGTGTTGATTCTACGTAATGATGATGAATTGGATGGAGTGAGTTACATATCGACGAAGTTCTTCAATTATGATAAAAATTTTAATCATTCATTAAACTCTCCCCGACTAATAATTGAGCCAATATAATGTCCCAGATGCAGGTTGAAGTTTTTCCTTAGCCACATACTGATGAAGATGGAATAAAGCAAGACATCAAAAAAGCTGTCATTATTAATTAGGATCCTTTTTACATTGTAGCAAGTTTCATCAATCCCTACACTGATGACGAGAAGATCTTAGTGAGGGACTTGGACTCACTCCAAGTTTGAATCATTAAAAGTGATGAGCTTAAATCTCCATCACTTTTTTTCACTAGTTCCTTAGGTGTGGTGATGAGGATATAATCAGATAAAAGGACCTCCCACATTTGTGTAATTTTACCAACCATTTGGTGACTCCCAAGCTGTTTCATTTGTATTTTTTGCCCTCATAGTGGGAATTTTATACCTTTATCAAATATGTCTTTTGATTTCTTCTTTGATTTATTTACATGCTTCAATGGTGTATCATCAACTCTAATGGAAGTGACAGTATTGCTCTTAATTCTCTGAGTTGGGTTTCTAAGGGTGAGGCCACTTAATAATACATTCATCCTGAATGGCCATCTGAGTGTTGACACATGACGTGTTGAGCAATGTATTCTCATTCTCTAGTCAAGGCTCGCATCACTAGTTTGTAGGCCAAAGAAGGTCATGATTCCAATGTTGTTTGATATTCCATCACATTGAGGTTTGATAAATGTCCCTAAGGTTATTCTCATGCTTGTCCCCAAATTGTTCCTTGTGTGCATAGATGGCCTTATCTATAGTAATTTTAGTTTTGACATGATGAACGAGGTTAGCATAAGAGTGAATCGTCACACACATCAATGATGAGTAGAAAAGTCTTGAGTGAAGCCCTCCTAGAAAGACTCATCGTACTAATTCAACATCCACCCTTGGTATCTAACAAGCTTTAATGGAAAATCTATAGTAGTTTGCCTTAAATGATTCTTCCTCATTTTGAAAAATTCCTAAAAGATGGCATAGACTTTTATGATCCTCATGTTGGCTATGAATTGCTCCATAAATAGCCTAGCAAGCTTGTTGAAAGTGTGAATAGTGACTTTTAGGAGAGATCGAAACTAATTGTAAACTTGAAACTTGAGAGTGGTTGGGCAATTGATGAAGAAGCTCATCAAGGCATGTTGAATGTGCATGATAATTTAGTAATATTTAACATATTCATAAGGGTATGTTACCCCTTCATAGGAATCAATGTTTGGTAGCTCGATGCTCGTTGGGATGGAGTTTTTTAGGACAACCTTGACCAAGGGTGAAGACTCTTAGAAACTACAAAGAGTAAAGAAGTGAACCATATCCTCCTGAGGGAAACCATCTCAAACTACACTTCATTGCTCATCATGAATTAAGAAATCAAAGCAATAGCAAGATGTAGCCAGGCCAAGTTTTTCATGAGTGTCAAAGGATGACTAGCCAGCCTACCTACAAGTGCTGAATCAGTGGAACTAGCAATATCAAATAGTTCAATAACCTGGCTTGGCAGATGATGAATTCTATCATTGGGAGAGCGCCTGATATAAGTTTGATCGAGTGGGGAATTTCTCTTTGGTTTTTGAACTAATGGTAAGAAAAATCATATGTCTATATAAGCATCAGCAATTGGGTCTTATGTAGGAATTGAAGGATCTCATTTTGAGACCCCTTCATCCTACGTACTCGACTTTTAGGGAGGGAGCAGAGGCACTTTTTTAGTAGGATAACGTCTTTCACCATGGAAAAATGCGGAGGCTTAACATCTTTGGCTTCATGGTTGTCCTCTAAAATAATGGGTGTTAGAGCAAAATGCTCTGGTGTTGTGAGTATTACATCTAATGGCCATTCAACAATTTTTATAAGTCCTTTAATAACGGGATTGTCTTTCTCACAAAAAGCGTGAACTTATTACATGATAGAAGATTTGCGGTGGTAGTACAGAAAAGTTTAACACACACACGCACAACAAATGAAGTGACAGGTGGGGAGAGCAAAAGTTTTACGTAAAAACCCTAAGAAAGGAAATAACCACAAGGCCTAGCCAGTCAAAACAATCCACTTTAAGTTAATGAGTACATGTACAAGCCCCTATCTCATAGGTGGATAAGTGTTACACAGTTCCTGAAAGTGCAATGGTTGCATGTAGAAGGAATTGGTGTACAACGGTTAGGAGATATTGTAGCTATATAGTACTTGTCAAGATTTCAATGCACCTTCTTTGAGGTGCATCGACGAATAGTGTTTAGGATGATAAACTTCTCCGTAGGATGCCTCATTACTCCGCGACATTGGTTTTTACTTCACACGATGCTTCGTTGCTCCACGAGAGGCTTAATTCCAATGAATGAGGGGTAGCCAATGGTGGTCAGAAAGATGTGGTCAGTGATTGCATGAACGAGAATTATTCGTCGGGTCATCGGTCAAAAACAGCACTTGAATTCAACTCCATCTCGAACCAACTCCTAGTCTAACTCTTCCTCCGGTTCAAAGTCTAGGTCCTCCTTCTTGAAGTGGGAGTCTAAGAATGACCTCCCTGCAAATAAAAAAAAAAATCTGAACCACATCATTAGACAGCATAGAAAGATTTCCCTCATCAGAAGGCATTTGTGGACATTTAAGTGCCTTAACAATGTCAGAATTTAGTGATTTTAAGTTCATTGGATTTGAATTATTGAGACACTCTATTTGACTTTTAGCTTGTTAGATGTGGAATCCAATTAACCACCTAAAGCCTTTAAAAGTAGTTTAACGACTTAATTAGGGCTTGATTAGACTTTGACTGTGTCAATTATGCTGTCATTGGTTTCGTCTGGTCAAGTCGGCCAATTTGAGAATAAGTTTGTTGAAATTANTCAGTCAACATATCAGCAGGGTCCAAATAGCCTTGCACTTTCAAGCTATTTCCTGAATTACTTTTGTCTCTGTTTACAACTCCTACTACAGAGGCAATATCCTGCCTCTGCTGAAAGCCTTTTTCAATAAGTCCAGCCTTGTACCTTTTACTGTCATCACACTCAGTATTCACTTTGTACACCCACTTGCTCGAACTTTCATCTTGCAAGATTTATTTATAGCTTTGTGGTTCTCCACCATCTGTCTGTGGAACAATAGGAATGAGTGCCTCGGACTCACTCTCATCTTCACTATCATTAACAAAACTATGAACTGCCAACAATAGTGTATCCCGTACTTCTTCAGATACCACATTTGTGTTATCATTCTCCATATTCTTAGGATTCTTGCAGTTCCTCTTTATGTGACCAACCTTAGCACAGTTTCAGCAGGTTGCCTGCTGACCAGACTTTAATTTTGATCTCCCTTTATTTGAGTTCTTGTCATGTCATCTCTCTCTGAAATTAACATTCAGTGTCGAACTCGAACCTGAAATCTCGCCAGAATCTTTCCTGTGAACTTCCTCAGCCAAAATGAAATCATGAATATCGTCGCATTTTAGTTTAGATTTACCTGCAAAACTGCTAACTGCCAACCTCATGGTTTCCCAACTATTTGGCAACGATGCCAAAAATATCAGTGCATATATCTCATCATCAAAATCAATTTCAACATACGACAATTGATTTGTGATAGTATTGAAATCACTCAGGTGTTGAGCAACATAAACACATTCTACCATCTTCAAGTTGAATAACTTCTTCATCAAGTACACATTGTTATTCGCTGATGAATTTTCATACATACCTGATAAGACTCTCAAGAGATCTGCAGTCGTCATCTTCTTGACGACGTTGTGTGCAACGGACCTCAATAGGGTCAATCGAATAACCCCCAGAACTTGTCGATCCAACAAATTTCATTCAGCCTCATCCATTATTTCAGGTCTTTTCCCCAATAACGGAAAATGGAGTTTTTTCCCATAGAGACAGTCCTCTATATGCATTCTCCAATAACCAAAATCAGTGTCATCAAACTTCTCGATCACTGAAACCTTCACTTTATCTGGAGCCATCATTCTTCCTCAGATCTAAAAAAAGCTCTGATATCAGTTGTTGTTGTGAGATTTAGATATACACCAGTTGATGCGGTATGTATATAAATCAAACAGGAGAACGATCAATGAAGTGAAATATAGAACGAGAAAAATTCACACCAGAAAAGAACACACAGATTTACATGGTTCACGGAGTTGTAGAGGATTTTATTACTTGAGGAATTTACACCAGTCAATAACCTCGACTTACAAAAGGAATCTTTCACTTTGCTACTCTTTCTTATTTTCTCTCTGTTCTTCTCTCATTACACCGAGATACACCGAAGAAACTCTACACCGAAATATACCGAAGAAAATAAACTTACAAGAGAAATAAACCCAATTTATCTTCTGCCACAAGCCACTAAGAAAAACCCAATGGAGAACAATCTTCTTCTTCTTTCTTCTTTCTTCACCGCAAGGAACTACTTCTTGTACTTTTCTTCCTCTGTCCAAAGGAAGCACAAATAACTCTTCCTATCCCGAGAANGAAAAACCCAATGGAGAACAATCTTCTTCTTCTTTCTTCTTTCTTCACCGCAAGGAACTACTTCTTGTACTTCTCTTCCTCTGTCCAAAGGAAGCACAAATAACTCTTCCTATCCCGAGAGAGCCCAAAAAAGAACTCAAAATCATCACTTAGAAACTTTCTTCTCTTATGTTCGCAACTTAAAGGAGACGGGAGACGGGAAGGTTCGCGACAACAGGGAAGCGTGACTCTTCACGAATCGGGACAAGGGAGAGGAGGTTATCGCGAGATCGCGGGTTGCGGTCGCGACCTTTCAAGATCGGGAGAGGGGGAGCGGGATCGCGGCAGTTGCGATTGGGAGGGGAGCGGGGTTGGGGAGGTGTGGATCGGGCTCCAGCGCTTAACAATAATCTAATTTCTAAAACCAACATAGGTTAAAAATTTAGAGCACAGATGTTGCATTGAAATCTTACTAATCAAATTTCACTATCATAAACCTTTACATACAAGATACGGAGGGAGCATCACCATTAAACTTCACCGTTGCTTGAACATGCATGCTTTGCAATTATATCTATGAAGAAGGAAAGGCAAAACACAGATTAGAAAAGTTACCGATCCAAAATCGGCTAAAAGGAAATATAATTGATTTTGTCGAGATTCCTCCTGCTTCAATCCAAACAGTCAAAATCCAAATGCTTCAGCCAAATCAATTGAAGCTCGATCAATATTTGGTTCATAGTTTGGTGCATTGCTTCTGGATTTAATTGCCCGCATGTGCTTGCTGTTCCTTTGGTACCTGCTGGGGCGTGATCATCAATCACATGGGCATGTACCCGTGACAATTTATTATTATTATTATTATATTTTTATTGAAAAATAATTTGTGAATCGATTATTTGTATGATGGAATTTTATATTTGGCCGTCATCCCATAAAAATAGTAGTTATAATGACTNGTACCTGCAGGGGCGTGATCATCAATCACATGGGCATGTACCCGTGACAATTTATTATTATTATTATTATTATTATTATTAATTTTTATTGAAAATTAATTTGTGAATCGATTATTTGTATGATGAAATTTTATATTCTGAATTTATATTTGGCCGTCATCCCATTATATTGCTGTGTAAAAATAGTAGTTATAGTGACTTTTTTTAGGGGGCATTTATACTTATATACCACCCAATTTTTATGTATTTACATCTCTAACACCTAAACTTTGTTTTTTCTATTTTTACACCACGCAAATTTTTTACATCTTGTAAAAATACCATTTTTTTTTAAGTTTTAAAAAGTGAAATACAACTTATGATGTGTAAGGGGGTATGTACCTAAAAATTGAACTTTAGGTGTTAGAAATGTAAAGATATTGGAATTGANAGGGGGCATTTATACTTATATACCACCCAATTTTTATGTATTTACATCTCTAACACCTAAACTTTGTTTTTTTCTATTTTTACACCACGCAAATTTTTTACATCTTGTAAAAATACCATTTTTTTCTAAGTTTTGAAAAGTGAAATACAACTTATGATGTGTAAGGGGGTATGTACGTAAAAATTGAACTTTAGGTGTTAGAAATGTAAAGATATTGGAATTGAGTGGTATGTATGTAAATCTTCCTTCCTCCTTATAAATTTGACGGAGAAATTAACTTAATAACTTGTTAATATTGTTGGCTATCTTCTTAGTTTTGATGATTGTGTCTTTCTATTTTTCTTTAACCTAATAGTAATGTTTCAAGGACCATCTACAACAAAATTCTAATGTTTACACTATTCATGTGTGTGTATTCATATTTGAATTAAGTGGGTCGTTAACTCAGTAATTATGAGAACTTGTACATGGTTAAATAAATTAATGACAATAATACACTTGAAATCCTAAACAAAAACTTTCTGGGATTACTAGAATTTCTCTCTAAATTGTTTTTCTATAACATGTTTTGACTTGCCGTTTATCTATTCAAATGGGTTAAACAAAGAGATTCCTTGTAGATCAATTGCCTATGACATTCATTGGGACCTAGCNATCATCACTTAGAAACTTTCTTCTCTTATGTTCGCAACTTAAAGGAGACGGGAGACGGGAAGGTTCGCGACAGCAGGGAAGCGTGACTCTTCATGAATCGGGACAAGGGAGAGGAGGTTATCGCGAGATCGCAAGTTGTGGTGGCGACCTTTCGCGATCGGGAGCGGGATCGCAGCAGTTTGCGATCGGGAGCGGAGCGGGGTTGGGGAGGCGTGGATCGGGCTCCAGCGCTTAACAATAATCTAATTTCTAAAACCAACATAGGTTAAAACCAACATAGGTTAAAAATTTAGAGCGCAGATGTTGCACTGAAATCTTACTAACAAGNTTAAGATGATAGTTTTCCAAACTGCAACCTACTGACAAATTTAGGGATCTTTTGGGGCAGCTTATAAGTGTGGCTGCGTTTTTTAAAACATCGCCTAACCGTTTGGTTTGCGTGTTTTGGAAAACGTTTTTCTAGTTGAATTTTTTACACTAAAAGCAGACTGCGGGTTAACCCCCGCGGTAGACCCGCAGACCGTGTTTCAAGATAAGTTGCTTATCCTGAAACACACAAGCTGNTTAAGATGATAGTTTTCCAAACTGCAACCTACTGACAAATTTAGGGATCTTTTGGGGCAGCTTATAAGTGTGACTGCGTTTTTTAAAACATCGCCTAACCGTTTGGTTTGCGTGTTTTGGAAAACGTTGTTTTTCTCGTTGAATTTTTTACACTAAAAGCAGGCTGCAGGTTAACCCCCGCAGTCGACCCGCAGGCCGCGTTTCAAGATAAGTTGCTTATCCTGAAACACACAAGCTACCTCAAACAGACCCTTAGTAACTCCATCGGCTATATTCATTCCTCAAATATTTAAATTGAGTTTCTTTTTTTTATTGTTATTTATTATTCTCAATAACAATTGATGAATTAACTTCCCAAAGAACTTCAGCTCCGAAGTTTTGAAACATGAACTAAAGTCTAACTGGATCTCTTGGCCTTAATTGTGAATTCATTAGACTCNATAACAATTGATGAATTAACTTCCCAAAGAACTTCAGCTCCGAAGTTTTGAAACATGAACTAAAGTCTAACTTGATCTCTTGGCCTTAATTGTGAATTCATTAGACTTGAAACTTCAATATTGTTCAAACGTTGCTTGAAAATTTGAATTTGGTTTGAAGCTAATTCGACCAAGATTTCAAAATGTTTAAGAAATTGTGCGACTATGTTTTGATCATGATTCAAAGATTGTTCGCATCAAGATTGAAAGTGCTTCGATCATGATTTGATAATTGCTTGAATCTAATTAGAATATTGTTTTGCTATGGCTCAAACATGGCTTAAACTTAGTTTAATCACGATTTGAAGATGAAGCGATTCGAGGATAGTTTTCATAAGTTTCTAGCATATAATTGTTGTTACGAGATCTAGATATACACCAGTTGATGCAGTATATAT
>JXCR01113886.1:74440-86902 GCA_002079205.1 Phalaenopsis hybrid cultivar | reverse complement strand
TTACATTACTACAAAATTAAAATTTCACTTTCATGGCTACATGTAGGTATAGGAAGAGAAAAGGGAAAGCTATTATAGAAAGTTCTCAAAGATATATGACATGCCTTATTCTATTGAGTGGTGGAGTGATAGACTATAAAATCATGTGATGCATCAGTGACATGATCACAAACAAATTATTCTAGCCATATTACATGAATTATAATTTCATTTTTTTATGAATATGATTTGGATGTTTCTAATTATTCCCTCTTCATTGAAATCAAGTATGATTAGTTTTCAGTCCTCCTTACAACACATACGAAAGTTTTTCATAACATGTGAGACACTTGCCAATCATTTATGTAGCCAATGGCTTTACACTTTAAATTTCAACTTATTCTTCAAGGTTTTTTTTTGGGAAATTAGATTTAAATCCATATCATCAAAGAATAATTTCAAAGCATATATCTATATTTAACTTGTTAATACAAAAGGAATAGTTGTTAGCTTGAAAAAGTTATATAGTTCTCTTTCTTCTCTTATAGGGCTAGGTGGTCTCTCTTAATTAATTTTTCTGATTAAGAAATTTCATTCAATTATATATTTCAAAACATAATTTTATGTATAACCTTCTCCTTAACTATCTTAAAAACTTGAAGTTTGCTAAGTGAGAAAAATATCTAAAATTTGCCCAAAATATTTATCAAAACTTCATATTTTTGTATAAATGTTGATCTAACTCATGTGTTGTGTGTAGCAAAACCATCACTTAAAGAAATTAAAGTTTTTTTGGATTTAAAATGACATCATCGTAGCGCCATCAGCAACGTTGCAATGCTATGTTGATAATTTTTCCAATAGATTTCTCGAAAGCAAGGGAACACAATGCTAGATCAGAGTGACGCAATGCTGATAGTCAGANAAATCATTAAGTGAATGATCAGTGGACTTGATTCATTAGACCCATAAGTTCCATTAACTATTTGGGTTTTCCAGTGCTTAAAGAAATTCATTTTTTGGATATGTAGTGTTATATTAAAATGATGAAAATAATGAGCAGTTAGATGATACAGAATAAAAAATCACATGACATAAAATAAAAAATATCATTTCTTACACATTTTCAATAATTTATAGATAACATACTTGAATTTTAGTATATTTTAAGTGTATTTTACATCAATTATTTTAAAATGAGCCGGTTTAGAAGCTAACTATTGAACTTGGAGTTGGCTTGAGATTGGTTTGTTAGCTTTTCGAGTTCGATTCACGAGTCACTTATCAAGTCAAGCCCAAACCGGCTTGACTCACCTACTCTCGGATATATAAGAGTCGGTAAAATTTTGTATCTACATCAGCTTAGTGAAATGATTTCATCTGGACTAGACCTCATTATTTCAGCGCATTGAAGTTTTTCACTAAAAAAATTTGTAGTTGTTTCTGCCAATTATTTATTTATTTATATATGTCAAATTTTTTTGCAATATTAAAATATTAATGTATGACTCTGCAGCCACAAAATTACCNTTTCATAACATGTGAGACACTTGCCAATCATTTATGTAGCCAATGGCTTTACACTTTAAATTTCAACTTATTTTTCAAGGTTTTTTGTTTTGGAAATTAGATTTAAATCCTTATCATCAAAGAATAATTTCAAAGCATATATCTATATTTAACTTGTTAATTCAAAAGGAATAGTTGTTAGCTTCAAAAAGTTTTATAGTTCTCTTTCTTCTCTATAGGGCTACGTGGTCTCTCTTAATTATTTTTTCTGATTAAGAAATTTCATTCAATTATATATTTCAAAACATAATTTTTATGTATAATCTTCTCCTTAACTATCTTAAAAACTTGAAGTTTGCAATATGAAGTTATGATAAATATTTTGGGCAAATTTTAGATATTTTTCTCACTTAAAGAAATTAAAGTTTTTTGGTTTTAAAATGACATCATCGTAGCGCCATCAGCAACGTTGCAATGCTATGTTGACAATTTTTCCAATAGATTTCTCGAAAGCAAGGGGACACAATGCTAGATCAGAAAAACGCAATGCTGATAGTCAGGCACATCATCACTAGCTATTAAAGCTTTTATTTGCATCATGTATTTAAGGTTCAACTAGCGAATTAATTATTTTATCGTGAAAGTTGTATATTGTAATTTTATGGACTCATAAACCAAAAATTATTACTTAGAGGTTCTTATTTCAATAAGAATAAAATAGCCAAACGTTTTCATTGAATGCCATTAGATAAAATATATGTAAATAAGAAATTAAGAAAATTTATATATCGATTATAAAGTAAGAAAAACCAATAGAAAACATATAATTAGAAATAAAATAATAATAATAATAATATAATAATCATTGACAGCTTAAAATTTGTGATGATGGCAAAAGAAGTTTTCATCTTAATATTGCAAAAAGTTCCGTAGATATATAAATGAAACTCAAATGTGAACAAAATTTTATTTAAAAAAATTTGAAATGTAAGAAAATCTTGAGGCCTAGCCTTAATGTAATAATTTTTCTATGAAACATCATATTTTCTTCCCCAATATAGAGAAGATAAGATTACGACAAGCATATAATACCACTTGCTCGTCTAGTGGCTCAAGTAGAGAACGCTTTAGAAGCAAGGAAGGGCAATAAAAACAATAGAAAAAGCATTTGGTAGTCGTGGATGTCTATGTCGATGGCAAATGATTGATATCATGAGATTACCATTCGATGATGATGGTTGAGCAATAATAATTGAGCAATGATGATAATTGTGAAGTTTATAAAACAATTGTTATCAAGTGAAGCCAAGCATGTGAATGAGATCGGTCAGCGATAGAACTACAACTGCAAGATTTTCATTGTCAAGCAATAATGATCGAGTGATAGTAGTTAAACTATATGAAACATGCGATTTGACGTCATATTAGCGTTGGATTTCCCCTTGATTAGCGTTTGATTTGTTGGATGTTAATCAACAAATATCCTCTAGTGTTAGGTAATCATACTTATTAGGGTGATTGTCGGTGTAGGTTGTCTTATAGAGCTCCGAAATTTGGGAGTGTCATACATGTTTATGTAGGGTTTGTTTGGTACGTTGTAGAGGTTTCCAATTTTAGGTACTTATGATATGTTGGTTCTTTTATCAGCTCATAGCTCTTCTTTAGTTGTTTTTAGGCTCATTTGAGA
The DNA here is from genome assembly GCA_002079205.1 of Phalaenopsis hybrid cultivar. Classification (NCBI taxonomy): domain Eukaryota; kingdom Viridiplantae; phylum Streptophyta; class Magnoliopsida; order Asparagales; family Orchidaceae; genus Phalaenopsis; species Phalaenopsis hybrid cultivar. The sequence goes on along the minus strand of JXCR01113886.1, from coordinate 83,727 downwards.
TGAAATAAAGTCAAATTTGGACTCGTGGGATTCATTCAATCAAAATGTTTATTTCAACTATAAATTTCTTGAAATTAGATTTTAAATGGTTCAAAAATAAATTATGAAGGTCTTAAATTCAAGTATTGGATGACTTCTACTTTGATGAGATGGATTTAAGGGTGACTAATCAATGATAATATGATATTTAGTAGTCTTACAATTTTATTATAATCTAACTACTTAGCTGAACTCACTATATGTATCCCATTTATTAAATGGTTTATATAAATTGCTGTTGTTTTTATTATTGTTATCAAACTAAACTGAATTTTTTTCATTGTCGCAAAGGACTATAAAGTAATAAAGCAATGATGCATAATGAACTAAAAAGATTAATTGAACTATTTTAATATCATTTCATTAAATCTGTTTGAATTGGATCATATAATATATACATCGGTTGTATGTCAGAAGGTTCACGATAGCAAAGTGATAATTTAATGTTTTTGCATTGCACCAACACTCACAAAAATATCAGAAATGTAGCAGGAAAAAACATCAGGACTTTTTACATGAAAAAAACCCGAAAAGTAAAAAAAAGTAATGAGCCTGGTCCAATAAAAGTAATTCTCTATAAGTGTTTAATTACAAAATTACACCATTGTCCTACAATCATGAGAAATAAGGGTTATAATGCTATACAACAAACATAACACTTGTCCGTTCATAATATTATTATGTAGAAAATTTCAGGAGTCTTAAAAAAGTTGTTGAATTCTAGGTATGGTAGTTGTAAGTAGTTGTCGGAGGAAGTAATTGTCGGATATGTAATGCAACATCATACATTATAACATTTTTGAGATACTTCGATACATCGTATTTAGAATATTTTGTTACGTTGTAGTTATGATACTTCATTACACAACATTTAGGGGTATGTCATTACACAACAGAGGTCACCACCATTTNTTTTTGAGATACTTCGATACATCGTATTTAGAATATTTTGTTACGTTGTAGTTATGATACTTCATTACACAATATTTAGGGGTATGTCATTACACAACAGAGGTCACCACCATTGTGGGGAGTAGGTTACGAACAATTGGCTGTTCGTTCCAGAATAACATTGAAATTCGACTCTTTCATCCCCAAAGTTTAAAATTCTAAATGATGTTTATTTTGAATCGGAAAAATCACATATTAAAAATATCTCGAAATTGGTGGCAGTANCACCATTTTGGGGAGTAGGTTACGAACAATTGGCTGTTCGTTCCAGAATAACATTGAAATTCGACTCTTTCACCCCCAAAGCTCAAAATTCTAAATGATGTTTATTTTGAATCGGAAAAATCACATATTAAAAATATCTCGAAGTTGGTGGCAGTCGATAGAATTTCAAAGATACGAAATCATTAATTGCTACCTCAAGTACGCACGACCTCCTTTCCAACGCTAACATACTTTTAATGCAACCGTTATAAGGAGCTTTCCCCTTCATTTTTCTGGAAAACCCCTCCCTTAACTCGCTGTTCTGCATTGAAATACAACATTTCGAAATAAATTTTCATTTGCTGCTCTTTTTCTTAGCTAGCAGTTTAATTGTTTCACCTCGTCGCTGTGCTGTTCCTCCGAATCAACCCGCCATGTGCGGCATCTCCCAGCCAATCAACATGTGGGTGTTATTCGGGCACAAGACCTGTAAAATGTCAAGTATTTTTCCCTCCAATGCAACAAGAAAGACTCGTACCCTGCTCGTGCTGATAGCCTTTCCGCGGATGGTATGATCCGTATTGTGCATGTGGTTTTCTCTACACCGCCGGTACTGTTGGTCCACATATTTCTAACAGAAAAGACATTTACATGTATACCACTCAATTCTTATGTATTTATATCTTTATCTTTTATATTTTAATTTTAACATTTATACCATCAAATCTTTCACATCATTTTAAATTTCTTTACATAGAACAGATATATAAAAATTGAAATTTTTTCGGGTAAGATAAATACTTGAATTCCGTATCTTGAAAACTCTTCATTTAGTTTCCAACAAAATAATATAAGATTGGCAGAAATTGACAAATATATGAAAAGAACAAAAGAAGTTTATCATCTACAGTTTGATATTCATATTTATAAAATATAAAATTTTGGTATGATAAATTTATGCTTGAAAAAAAAATGGTAATGCATGAACTCCAATTTATGATTATGCGAAGGGTTTCAAGGAGACGAATTAGTTGATGTAAAATACAATCGGACTCGAGTTCAAGTGACCCAAATCAAGCATTTAAATCATACTTGGAAGCTTTGAAACATTTTTTTGGGGGAACAAAATGATCTCCAAATCTTATAAATTTATAGTCAAATCGAGCGTCTTGACAAGNGAAAACTCTTCATTTAGTTTCCAACAAAATAATATAAGATTGGCAGAAATTGACAAATATATGAAAAGAACAGAAGAAGTTTATCATCTACAGTTTGATATTCATATTTATAAAATATAAAATTTTTGTATTATAAATTTATGCTTGAAAAAAAAAATGGTAATGTATGAACTCCAATTTGTGATTATGCAAAGGGTTTTAAGGAGACTAATTAGTTGATGTAAAATACAATTGGACTCAAGTTCAAGTGACCCAAATCAAGCATTTAAATCATACTTGGAAGCTTTGAAATATTTTTTTGGGGGAACAAAATGATCTCCAAATCTTATAAATTTATAGTCAAATCGAGCGTCTTGACAAGATGAATGAATCCACCAAAACTAAGATCATTCAATTCTAACATTATGAAGACAAATGAATACTTGGAAGATATCATCTCATTAAAAAGGTCAACTAGATTTATTCAATGGAGTGATCCATATTCATTAATATTTACGAAGCATGCCACTCACATAATCTATAAAAATAATCCTCCACTCTCTTCACGAAGGAGTAATTGGATCGGAAAGGGAAAGCTGAATATGCTCCAACCTCTTGAGAGTTTCTAAACTCTGCATCATTTCCACCGACTAGCCGCCACCATTGCTGGGCCACCGTCACTGTTGGTTGACCACCACCGTCGAGCCACCAAAGCCTCCAGACATTCACTGCCCAACCACTGGNCCTCTTGAGAGTTTCTAAACTCTGCATCATTTCCACCGACTAGCCGCCACCATTGCTGGGCCACCGTCACTGCTGGTTGACCACCACCGTCGAGCCACCAAAGCCTCCAGACATTCACTGCCCAACCACTGTCATAGAGTCGTCGCCACTGTTGACACACTGTCGCTACTGCTCAACCACTGTTATTGAGCTCCCATCGTCTCCAAATCATCATTGTTCGACCATCGTCATCGAGCTACCGTCACCGCCAGACAACAATCATTTGGCCACAGCCACCACCAGACCATCGTCAATACCATCAAACAATTACAGCCTAACTGACACAGCTGACAAACCACCATCGCTCGAACACCGTTGTATTGTCGTTGTCAGGCCACCGACATTAGGGCATCATCGAACCTCCACTGCTTGATGGTCATCGTTGCAGGACCATTGTTGCTTGACCTTCATAGTTGTTCTCGTTGGACCCTGTTATCGCAACCTGTCAGCCATCATTGCTACCAACGGATGTCTGCCGCCCGACCATCACTATCTTTGTCACTACAACCAACACTGATAGCAGACTTTCTGACACTCGACCTCAACCATCAAATTTCTTATAATAGTTAGGTCATCACTACTTCCCTAGCATAAGTCACAACCTACCCGTGTAATATTGCCTTCGACTAAGGGTGAAAATAAGTCGAGTCGAGGTTGATACACCCTTGGTTTGCGTCGGAGCTTGATTAAATTAATTGAGTTCGATCTCAAGATCGAGCTTAATTCTACTAATTTGAGTCGACTTATCAGCTAGCTTGATTTTTATGTTAGTGTTTGTTGAATCCTTTTATAATATGAGATGTCATATAATTTGTGAACTCATATAATCTGAAGAAGACCTTATGAAAGAAGTTGGAATAACTAGACATATTTTCTTACAGAGATAATAAGAGAGGTATTTAAGGTCCCAGGATTTGATCCTCCCAGTTTTTCTTTTAATTATATGCCATAAAGCATGTGTGCATGCGTATAGGGTTTAAGGAATGAAATATAGAACTATGTTTTATGTCATATAGCACGAAGTTTGAGCAAACTCATTGTTGATAAGATCATTGCTGTAAATTGCTATATTGTTAAATAGATGGTTATGCGTGTGTTGACAGACTGGACTTCTTTTCATTATGCCTTGAAGAATTGTTCATCAAGCTCGGTGATACAGCCATGCAGCTATTATCGAGTTGTAGGAGGATTTGGTTAGTATGGGTGAGCTTGGAAGAAAAACTCGAGAATAGTGAGTGAGCTTGACTGAAGGACCTCAATTGAAAACTTAATCTTAGCGAGCCCATTCAAAGGAACTCGTAGGAATGCTGATGTGCATTAGAGGTAATCAAGGTTCCTTTAGGGTGGCAAGAAATTAGGTAGCTTGTCACCTCCAAAGTAAAGGGTAACGAGTACCATTGGCATGGTCAGAATCAAATCATTAAGTGAATGATCAGTGGACTTGATTCATTAGACCCATAAGTTCCATTAACTATTTGGGTTTTCCGGTGCTTAAGGAAATTCATTTTTTGGATATGTAGTGTTATATTAAATGATGAAAATAATGAGTAGTTAGATGATAGACAATAAAAATTCACATGATATAAAATAAAAAAAAAATATCATTTCTTACACATTTTCAATAATTTATGGATAAAATACTTGAATTTCAGCATATTTTAAGTGTATTTTACGTCAATTATTTTAAAATGAGCCGGTTTAGAAGCTAACTAGTGAACTTGGAGTTGGCTTGAGATTGGTTTGTTAGCTTTTCAAGTTCGATTCACGAGTCACTAATCAAGTCAAGCCCAAACCGGCTTGACTCACCTACTTTCAGATATATAAGAGCCGGTAAAGTTTTGTAATCTACTTCGGCTTAGTGAAAAGATTTCATCTGGACTAGACCTCTTTATTTCAGAGCATTGAAATTTTCCACGTAAAAATTTTTGTAGTTATTTCTGTCAAATTTTTTTTAATTTATATATGTCAAATTTTCGTGCAATATTAAAATATTAATGTATAACTCTATTGCCACACAATTACCTANCCACTGTTATTGAGCTCCCATCGTCTCCAAATCATCATTGTTCGACCATCGTCATCGAGCTACCGTCACCGCTAGACAGCAATCATTTGGCCACAGCCACCACCAGACCATCGTCAATACCATCAAACAACCACAGCCTAACTGACACAGCTGACAAACCACCATCGCTCGAACACCGTTGTATTGCCGTTGTCAGGCCACCGACATTAGGGCATCATCGAACCTCCACTGCTTGACGGTCATCGTTGCAGGACCATTGTTGCTTGACCTTCATAGTTGTTCTTGTTGGACCCTGTTATCGCAACCTGTCAGCCATCATTGCTACCAACGGATGTCTGCTGCCCGACCATCACTATTTTTGTCACTACAACCAACACTGATATCAGACTTTCTAACACTCGACCTCAACCATCAAATTTCTTATAATAGTTAGGTCATCACTACTTCCCTAGCATAAGTCACAACCTACCCATGTAATATTGCCTTCGACTAAGGGTGAAAATAAGTCGAGTCGAGGTTGATAAACCCTTGGTTTGTGTTGGAGCTTGATTAAATTAATTGAGTTCGATCTCAAGATCGAGCTTAATTCTACTAATTTGAGTCGACTTATCAGCTAGCTTGATTTTTATGTTAGTGTTTGTTGAATCCTTTTATAATATGAGATGTCATATAATTTGTGAACTCATATAATCTGAAGAAGACCTTATGAGAAGTTGGAATAACTAGACATATTTTCTTACATAGATAATAAGAGAGGTATTTAAGGTCCAAGGATTTGATCCTCCTAGTTTTTCTTTTAATTATATGCCATAAAGCATGTGTGCATGCGTAGAGGGTTTAAGGAATGAAATATAGAACTATGTTTTATGTCATATAGCACGAAGTTTGAGCAAACTCATTGTTGACAAGATCATTGCTGTAAATCGCTATATTGTTAAATAGATGGTTATGCGTGTGCTGACAGACTGGACTTCTCTTCATTCTGCCTTGAAGAACTGTTCATCAAGCTCGGTGATACGACCATGCAGCTATTATAAAGTTGTAGGAGGATTTGGTTAGTATGGGTGAGCTTGGAAGAAGAACTCGAGAATAGTGAGTGAGCTTGACTGAAGGACCTCAGTTGAACACTTAATCTTTGCGAGCCCATTCAAAAGAACTCGCAGGAATGCTGATGTGCTTCAGAGGTAATCAGGGTCCCTTTAGGATGGCAAGAAATTAGGTAGCTTGTCACCTCCAAAGTAAAGGCTAACGAGTTCTATTGGCATGGTCATAATCAAATCATTAAGTGAATGATCAGTTGACTTGATTCATTAGACCCATAAGTTCTATTAAGTATTTAGGTTTTCCAGTGCTTAAAGAAATTCATTTTTGGATATGTAGTGTTATATTAAAATGATGAAAATAATGAGTAGTTAGATGATAGAGAATAAAAAATAACGTGATATAAAATAAAAAAAAAATTATTTCTTACACATTTTCAATAATTTATAGATAAAATATTTGAATTTCAGTATATTTGAAGTGTATTTTACATCAATTATTTTAAAATAAGCCGGTTTAGAAGCTAACTAGTGAACTTTGAGTTGGCTTGAGATTGGTTTGTTAGCTTTTCGAGTTGGATTCACGAGTCACTTATCAAGTCAAGCCCAAATCGGCTTGACTCACCTACTTTCGGATATATAAGAGCCGATAAAATTTTGTAATCTACATCGGCATAGTGAAATGATTTCATCTTGACTAGACCTAATTATTTCAGCGCATTGAAGTTTTTCACATAAAAAATTAGTAATTGTTCCAGTCAATTATTTATTTATTTGTATATGTCAAATTTTCGTGTAACATTAAAATATTAATGTACGACTCTACTGCCACAAAATTACCTACAGACAACAAGACTTTAGTAATATGTATATAAATATAAAAATTTAAATGACAGATAAAGCAATTATTATACGTAAATCCCTCCATTAAAAATAGATGATATCTGCAAATTATTTGGCTATAGGCTACCAACTGATCGACCATACCTTAAGCCAAAAACTTGTCTTGGCGGAGCACAGAACCGTAGGCAAGCTGCACAGGAAAGAATTTCTGGCACGTGCGATGTCCACACGGTGCACGTGTCCACCACTTAAATTTCCATCTCCGTCACAACAGCAAGAAACAGCGAGTTGAGGTAGGCGAAAGGTGCGGAGAGAGAGAGTGAGCCTGGGGCTAGTGAAGCAGGAGTGGCCATTGACGGAGCATCGCCGCCGGTGCAGATAATAATGGGGGAGGTCTCATTCTTCTCTCCGCTCTACCCTTCTCCATTGTAACCTCCTCATATGTATATATAAAGCTATGTTTTTAACTGTTTTTTTCTCTGTTTTGGGCAGGAAGGGAAGAAACCGGAGGAGAAGAAGGCTGAAGATGAAAAAAAGGCAGATTCCAAGGTGGAAGGCGAAAAAGCTAAAGCAGAAGAAGGGAAGAAAGCTGGCGGTGGTGATGGTGGTGGAGAAGCCGGCGGCGAGGGTGGAAAGAAAGAAGGCGGCGAAGAAGGCAAAGCAGAGGCGGCGCAGCAAGCTCCTCCACCTCCTCCGGAAGAAATTCTAATGAGAGTCTACATGCATTGCGAAGGCTGCGCTCGCAAAGTTAAGCGGAGTCTTAAGGGTTTCGATGGTACACTTACCGTTGATTTTTAGAGTCATCTTCTTTCTATTTCTTAACAAATCCCAGTTCTCTGTTTTTTTGCTTGAAAAATATGTTTTTTTTTCTTACGCTTGGTAATTTGGTTTAGGAGTGGAGGAAGTGCTGACGGACTGTAAGACACACAAGGTGGTGGTTAAGGGGAAGAAGGCGGCTGAAGATCCTTTGAAGGTCGTTGAAAGAGTGCAGAAGAAAAGTGGGCGTAAGGTTGAGCTGCTTACTCCCCTGCCTCCACCTAAGCAGGAGAAGAAGGAAGAAGTGAAAATGGAAGAGAAACCCAAGCCGGAGGAGAAGAAGGAGGTTGTTTTAACTTCCTATTTTTCCTGCCGTTTATATATGTCTCTCTTTAATTAAAAAAGAAGTTTGNAGCAGGAGAAGAAGGAAGAAGTGAAAATGGAAGAGAAACCCAAGCCGGAGGAGAAGAAGGAGGTTGTTTTAATTTCCTATTTTTCCTGCCGTTTATATATCTCTCTTTAATTAAAAAAAAAGTTTGTTTTTTCACCGTTCTTCCGGTTTTATTTTGGTGGTTTTTTAGCCCCCTGTTGTCTCTGTTGTGCTTAAAGTGCACATGCATTGTGAAGCCTGTGCGCAGGAGATAAAGAAGCGTATTCTGAAGATGAAAGGTTTGAATGCCAACTCTGTTTTATTTTCAAATTTATTTCTTACTTTCTAATCCGAGTGTTGTATTTTTGCAGTCATTTTTCTTTTGGTTATGGGATCTATGAGAGATTCTAGTACAGAGCCTTAGTTATTACGTTATTAGAAAAGGAAGCTGGAACTACTCTTAGCTGAAACATCATTTTCTTTCATTTCTGGAAAAGGAAGCTGGAACTACTCTTAGCTGAAACATCATTTTCTTTCATTTCTGTTCAGATCTTAGACGTCCCAATCTCATCAGTTCGTCGCCTTCCTTATTTTACCCATCTGTTCATATTTCCCGTATTTCGATAATCCAATTCCATTTTTACTGTATAAAAAGGCTAAAAATTAGAGTTTTTTTTTTTTTTTGAAAAAAATTTCTGGGAGCTTTCGCTCTTTGGGGTAGAAGTTAAGAACAAGTGTGATTTTTACAAGTTTTTGTTTCATTTTACGAAATCGTTATTGATTATTGACTAAATTTAATCCATTGTTGCTGACTTGCTCGAACATCCAACATAGTTGAAATAGCTCTGGTCGGGGAAAAAAATCTTTTGATTTTGTAGTTAATTAAAGTTAATATTATATTATTCAAAAATTAATTTAATGAATTGGTCAGGTTATTCTCAACAAAATTTTCTCCCCCTGGTGCTGTTTTTTATTCATCAATTTCCGCCGAATTGCACATTTGCAGAGGCATAAATGCTAGAATTGTCACAAAATCGTCCATTAATGATTAAATTTGCTCCATCACATTTTTTTATTTAAAAAATCATTCCTTTAAGCTGTTTATAACGGAAAAAAAA
>JXCR01113886.1:60255-70512 GCA_002079205.1 Phalaenopsis hybrid cultivar | reverse complement strand
CATTGTAAATCAAGTTGTAAGAAACTTAAGAAATGCTTGTAATAAATAAGGGATGCACAATCATATTCTATAATTATTGGAGATGCATATTAAAACATTCTAAGTAGGGATCAATTTGATTTTTTATTGTTTTAATTTTAAAAATTGGATGTATTTCAAGTTATAAAGATTATGTTCGTTGTTGTTCCTCTAGGTTTTTATGAAGTGCTAATAATTTCNCGAGAACCCGAACGCTTGCTCTGTTATGTAAAAATTGTTAAGAAAGAAGAGTGATTTCTATATATGAATGAGAGGGGCATAATGTTAATAAGCTTTTTTTTTGGGGTGTCTAAATGCTAATCAGCTTCTTTCTCTTTTGCTGCGGATCTCTTATTTCGGTTTGTAATTAGTAATTACCGTTTGGATATTATTTTGCTTTTTATATAATTTATACTTAAAATTAGTATTATATTAATTTATTTAATGCATTTTTTTTTAATTTTGTTTTGCATATCCAGCACCTTAATTTTACCTATGCATGCAAAGGGGTATCTAACTTTTTAAAAATTAAAGGTAGTGATGGGAATGATTTTAGAAAGATGACAAAATTGATTGGAAAACATGATGAATCAGGCTAATCTTTTCTATTTTTTTTATAATTAAAAATATGCTGATATTTAAAAAAATATATTATCACAGGATAATGCTATTCTACTCGTGCGCCACATCACTGATGTGAGGAAGCTAATGTGAGGCGACCATGCAAAAAGGTCGCAGTATTTTGCTCCCTGCTAACCTTCAGTATTTAGAGAGGAAAAGATCTTATAAATTAGGTACTGATTCATCTTTAATGTGGGAAGAAAAAATGAGAACTTGTATGATGTTAGGGGATCAATCTTCTTTCTATAATGACCTGTTATGTTTATAAGCAAGTTATCTCATGCGTTACAAACATTATACGTAAGACCAGTATGATAGACTGTAGACTGAACACAATGAAATATTCATATTATCTTCATTGTCTTTTTTTTCGTGGCATTCTTCACTTTAATATTCATGTAATGATTTACTTTAATATTCATGTAATAACTTGTAAGTCACTCCTAAACCAATGGGCGTGCCTCTTTGACGGCTTAATAGTGTTGTATTAGTTGACTAGCGATGCTTAATAACATAGATGTGGGTTCCTCTTTGACGACTTAATTGTGTTGGAGTAGCTGGCGTACCAATTTGATGACTTAATTGTGTCGTATTAGCGAGCACACCTTTTTGATATCTTAGGGTGTGTTTGGGTCTATGTTTCCACTGTGTCGTGACCCAAAAATAGTGTTTGATTCACATGTTTTATGTGAGTTGATGAATAAACAACATGTCACTGACAAAAAGTCTCACATTGACTATGTGTAGGGCCAAAAAGCAGTATTTAAGTCCTGAGTTGTCCACCATCCCGAAGAGCTCTTTCGGCAGGTGATAAGTGGTATCAGAGCAGATTACTGCCTGCCCGGTGTGTGGACTCTCCATGGTCCAGTGGGACCCTCAGTAGAGCCGATCCGTGATGAGTGCGTCACATGATTGGGTGGAGGAGAATGTCACAGACAAAAAGTCCCACATTGGCTAGGTGTAGGGCCAAAAAGCAGTATTTAAGTCATGATCTGCCCACCACTCTGAAGAGCTCTTTTGGATGTGACAAGCAGCTAAAAAACCAGAAATGCCGACGTTAAACCAGCCTCGCAACCCATGGTTGATAATGTGAGAAATTACATGATTGTCCTTGTGTCGTGAATAAGCAGATGGGGAAAAGAGAAGCTATTACTTTGCGTCATCGAGAGTAGCCTTGAGTGTCAGTGGTAACCCTCTTTCGTTCTTCCGTTGGCCTGATCTGGAAACTTTTTAACATTCTTTCTTCTTCTTCCCACGGCTTGATTTGCTTATCGTCTTGCAATACACACTTGTTTCCATTTCACAGATCTAGGCTTAGTATTTTTTGGTGTCTATACCATTTCACAGATGTAGTTTAGTATTTTTTGGTGTCTGTATTGTTTTTTGATTTAGTTATTGTGGATTTAGTTAATCTACAGTGATTTTTCTAGTGTCAATGATGTTGATGCTTCGCTTTTCTAATTGTGTTTGAAAGCTATTTTTTAGAGTTGCTTCCGATTGATTGAACTTTGTAGGAACATTTTCTGTGTAGTTAATTCAGGTACATAGCCTTGTGAAGTTTTTGAATGGAATTAAAGCACTATTATAGTTTCAAAATCATTAAGGTATTTTGAGGAGCATAAAGCAATGTGACATGCAATATTAAGATCGAGCTTTATTGATTTTATGAGATGCCTGTATGAGATTAGGTTATTTTTTTATGCTTGTTAGTTTTTTGCAACCTTGACCCTGATTTATGACTATTGAAATGTGTTTACAATAAAAGATCATGGCACTTGATTAAGGCTGAGTTCCGCCAAGGTAAATGCTCTTATCAGGCATTTTGAGGTTATAAAAAAATTGCAAACTTTGAATTTTATAAAATTTCTCAAATTTTTGTTGGTTGTTGGCTACTTAAGGCGAGATCTGAAAAATTGAAATTATGTTTTTTTTTTTTTTACAATGATGTTGCTATCCTGTTATCCCCTTGGTGATAAAATTGCATTTTTGGCAATGATATTTTTTTTCCTATTTATTTTATTATTCTTGTTTGATGTCTGTTATACAATAAAGATTCAAGTCTTGATCCTTTCTTGAACTTGTTCATATGTCATACCCATGGTTGAGGCTTGCACTTAAAGTTGGAATTGGTTATGTATTAGTTGATGTTCCTTGAATTAGACGATTTACGTATATTTGGTTACAGAGCCTTGTGTAATATATTATTTGGAGTTTACTTTGAGATTACTTTTTAATTCTTCATTTAAGATTGTTATGGTTATTTGAGTCGACTCTTTAGATTTTGAATGCCCTAAAGGATTATGTGGGCTATTGGCTATCCACTTTTGGTGATATTTTTTTAAGTTGTTCAGTTAGTAACGATTCTTTCTTGAAATTTATTGAACTTCTTTAGATATCATATACGTGGCTAAGGATTACACTTAAATTCATGAATTTGGTTATGTTTGAGCTTTGGTAGTTAGGTTTTCTTTGGAATTTGTAGTTTTTGTGCAATTGTGTTGTTATTAGCTAGATGTTTTTGGGGATTCTGACCTATTTTGGGACATTATAGAGTTTATGGTTTAATGAATTTCTTCTTGTTTGTAAAAATTTATGTTGATTAGTTCGTTTCTTGCTAGTTGTGGCGATAGGAAAGAAAAGAAATCAGATTGTCTGTTACGTGGGACAAATATGTGAAGTTAATCTTTTGTGTTCTCTGCCAAAATGAGGTGGAATTTAAAAATATGCCAACCACCTATGTTAATAAAGAAGGATGACATAGAATTATAAAATAATTAAGGAAAACACTTGAAAAGAGTATGATAGAAAGCAACTGAAAAATGAATGAGATCAAATAAAAAAGCAATGAAAAATATGAAAAAAGTTAAAGCGAGGTTCAATGTGCTTAGGTTGGGAAACCATAAAGCAAACTGTTGATGCTCCAGTAGATGTTGGGTTGAGAAATTAGAGGTAAAAAATTATTAAACATTCATTGATTTATATTGTTTTTGAAGTCATTTGAATTAAATCAGCATGTTAACTACATATTAATTTGTAGGCTGTGTAAACTGCAAAGAAGTTTAATTTTAGTGGTATTCACCATGAGCATGAAGAAAAACTGAACCTAATGTTTGGTGGAGTTAAGGTCACAGGTGATCATGCATGGCAACAAGCAAGAGTGTGCATGTTAACACATCTAAGCATATAGATGTTGAAAAAACGACAGACCCAAATAAAGGGACCAATCCTAACCTTACTGATGTTGGTTCTACTAGTAGTTCGAAACAACCTAGAATTGAGAAAAAAATATATATGTAGTTTTCATAAGTCAGATTTCACAATTAGTTGCTTCATGCACTAACGAGCCTAACACATCACATGTAACTTCTATTCAAGAAGTTTTATGAATAATGGAAGAAACTGCATGAATTTTTGAAGGCATGTCATTTTACTTATTTTTAATGAAGTTGTTAGATGATTCACTGAGGAGAGTTTTTAATGTCGATGATATAAGAGTGCAGAGTTAACTATCTACGTTACTTTTATGAGAATGAGGATGTATGATTGTTATGTTATTTTTTACATTTTTATGCTTGATTGAAGTTAGTGTAGGGCATTTTTTTTATGTACCAATGCTTTAAATGTTTCATTTTTTTGGACATTTCATTTTCATAAATTTTTATTATATTACTTGGAAATTTCGTGTTATTTAATTATGTTTGTCTTCTTTAAAACATCATTGATGAATAACATGAATAGAGAAAGACAAAAAGAAAACTTACAATTGCATTATGTTGAATGTATGAGTATTACAACTAATTTATTTTTCATACTTCTTACATGACGTCCAAGTTTATTGATGAAAATATGGTTGTAAAGTTTCTTATGCGACATCCAACAAGATTTAACAATATATTTTGTATGATGCACACCATACTTATAAATCTCTTAGAATAACTCAATTTCAAAAGTTTTGGACTTCATGGCTCCTCTATGATGACTTCAAGAGAGATGTCAACTATAACTCTTTATATTTTATCATAAAATTAGTCTATAAGAGGGGACAATGAGCAATTCCAACAATCTTCATAAATAATTAATTGATATTTTCTTAGTTGAGTTGAATGCTCTTAGCAGCTTATTTTCAAAAATTTCCAGACTTGAAGACCCTACAATTCAAAGCACCTCTATAGTTCACAAGATCAGCGCTATGTTATATTTTAAGGTAAATTTTTATGTTCATATTTTTCCAAAATTTACTTAAATATAGTGATTCTAATATCTTATATAAATGACTTGGACTGTATTAGAGAAATTGATGGAACACATGTAGATGCACATGTGTCTAACAATGAAAAGATTGCGTACATTCGACGTTGTAGTTCATTAACATAAAATATTATTGTTGTATGTGATTTTAATGTATTTCACTTTTGTAATGGTCGGATGGGGTGTCAGCACACATGATATTCGAATATTCAAATTTACTTTGCAAACTCATAAATATACATTTTCAAAGTCGCCTTCAAATTTGATTGAATATGAAGAAATTGAATATTTTTTTTTTGTACAATACTCAAAGTTATACATATAACAGAGAAACATTATTTGATTGATGTTGGATGTCTTTTACAAAGAACATATATTAAATCCATTTCATTATACAAAATATCACATTCATGATTTTCAAAGAGGATACAACGCAGTTCACGACAAAAGGAAGATGTTTAACAACATACAATCATTTTTACATAGTGTTGTTGAGTGGACATTTGGAATTTGAAAAAAGAAAGGTTATTCTAAGTGATATGCCCATATATTCCTTCAACAAATAAGCAAAAATTGTGGTAGATACAATGGATCTCTACAATTACGTTCATTGGCATCCTTCACGTAGTGATATTGATTTCAGTAGCACAAATGAAGATCAATCCCATGTCCCTACTAAAGCATATGAATTTCTCTTAGGGTGGTTAATATCACAAGATGAATTGTGATTTATCAAAGTCTTGCACACAAGATGTGGAAGGTGTTTGGAGATGATAAAGTCGAAGAGCAAATTACATATACAATAGTTAGTGGTTGAAATGATGTTATACACAACTTTTTAATTTATGTTTAATATGTTGTGAAAATGCTTAATGTTTATTATAATAACTCTTTATGTAATGTTGTTCAAGTGGAATCTCAATCTGTTGAAATTTTTTTTATTCCTCATTCAACGTATATTTTTCTCACATGGATGACATCCTATGCAACCGTGGGTGTAATTTTAGTTTTTTTTTTTTTTTTTGTTGGGTTCGAAGGCATATGATGAGATATATGACCTTGGAGTTTTTTTGGATGATTTGCTATAAAATTTGTCATTTATGAAATCACCATCAGAGTAACTAAGATCCCTTTCTTTTACAGTCATATGACTGACTGTTGGTGTTCTTCTGATTGGTCTTTCTGGTGATACACTTCCATAACGCATACGAGCTACATGGTCAGAGTTACATGGTCCAAAAACAACCAAGATCTCACTTCTTTAATGTCTTCGGTCTTCTTGTAGTGATATCATGAAAAGAGCACATCTATAAAAGGGGGGAAATGTCTTTTTTATCATAAATAGCTGCAACACGATTATCGCACAACCGTACGAAATAAACAGACATGCAACTGCCCTACAATAGTTTTTTCACAACGGCTTTTAAAAAGTTACAACTACCCCAAACAGAGCCTTAACTAGGGGTGTAAACGAGCCGAACACGAGCGAGCCATGCTCAGCTCGTGTTCGGCTCGTTTATATTTCGAGCTCAAAAAGTGTGTTCGTGTTTAGCTCGTTTGCTTAACGAGCCGAACACGAGCTGTTCACGAACACAGAGTCCTTTTAACAACCCTAATCACGTAGCCATATAACAATAAGGGTTTGAGCAAGATTTAAAAATTAATATTTATATTAAAACATCATTTGAATCTAACTTAATATTTTTTATTCTATTTTCTTGATCAATATTTAATTGATTATAAATCTTTGTAGTCANGACATTAGCATGTTTTTCATGAATCTTTCAGAATAAATTAAGTGCTTGCCTATATCGATGCTCTATTTTTATGTCCTCTCTCATCTTTTCATTGTTTTCATTTTAACTTACTTTTGTAGTAAACATATCCACATCAACCTTTAATACTTTGTTATCTATATGCATTACCACTATATATATGATAAGATTGTTCTCCCACCATTGTACTATGATATTATATCTCTTATACATTCATGATATAGATTGTTTTGCACCATGCATCATTCAAACACATAAAATCATTAATAACACGCTGTCCTTGATACATCATATCAATCACACATATGTTGTATGTCATACTCATAATACATTCAAATTGATATTTTTCAAGTAATTTAAAATGCACATCTTCTTATCAAATTATGAATGTCAAATACTCTAATTGGTCACTGATTTCACGTTATCTCTATTAAACAACTAGCATACCAAACTATAGTCACATGATAAATCAATTTAAGTCAATCAAAATTATTGCTCTTATAAGGCTTTCTTTCACAAACCAACTCACTATAACACTAAAAATATTATAGATAATACCGACATGGTATGGATAGATATTAAAAATATTGTTTCATTTATTCAACCCACAATAATTTCATAATTTTTACATTATTATTCACAGCTATATCAAAATTCATTAATATATCTCATTCACATACATAGAGCCAACAAAAAAGCAATAAAAAACCAACGCTTTTAATTGTAAAAATAATTGATATACAACAAAGTAACCATTTCGTATAACTTCAAAACTTATGTGTTTTTCATTATTATTATATCATACTTAGTATGGTTAGTTATCTTCAATCCCATACATATCCTACTCATACTTGAATGAAACAACTAAACCATACATATGAAGAAATCATAAACTTTATTTGAACACGAAAATCCAGTCATAGAATTCAATAAATTAAATAAGAATAGTAGGTGTGTGCGTGCACACACACACACACAGACTCACACCATGTTAATGCATGTCCAAATGATTTTCCTCATGTCATGTTTTTTTGTTAAATCCAAATTTGTTTGTGAGTCACACCTAAGGAATAAAGTGTAAGAGAATAGTATAAATGTAGAGAGAAAAAGATAAAGAGCTTTAATTTTCAGAATGAACAGTAAAATCGTGTGAACCTCTTAGATTTTTTTCCCTTCTTCAATTACAAAAAGTGCTTTATTTATAGAAGAAGAATCATTACAAAATGACAATTATACCCCTAGTCCAATACTATAGGCTAGAGACATCCAAATGGTGCCAACCTAACATAATAGAGCTAACAAGGTTGACTGGAGCTCATCAGGCTTATTGGGTAAGGTCAGACCAAATGGAGCTTGTGGACAGGCTGATTGAAGTTGGTGGGGCTGACTGGAGCTAGTTGTCAGGCCAAATGGAGCTAGCCGAGCCAAATAAACTTGTTATCGGGCCAAATGGAGCTTGTGTCCGGGTGAAATGAAGCTACCTAGGACAAACAGAGCTGGATCGGTCGCTTAGAGCTTGAGGTTGGGCCGCCTCGAACTGGTTGGGCCGAATAGACTTGACTGGGCGGAATGAAGCTCGTGGCCAAGCCAATTGGACTTCTCAAGGTAGAACAGAGCTGGCCAGAATGAATGAAAATTGTGCCCAAACCAATTAGAGTTGGTGGCTGAGCCAACTGGCTATGACCAGGTTGACTAAAACTGATTGTTAGACCGAATAGAGCAAGTAGTCAAGCAAAACAAAGTTGGTGGTCGGGCTGAATGAAGCTTGTCAGGTCTAACAGAGCTAGCTGGACTGAATGGATCTTGTCAGGTCAAACAGAACTGTCCGGGCAAAATGGAGTTGGCCAGCCTAGCCAGGTCGATTAGAGCTAGTCGGTTCAACTGGAGTTGGTTGTCTGGCCAATTGGAGCTAGTGGCCAAGTCGACTGGAGCTTGTGGTCGTGCCAACAGGAGCTAGTGGTTAGGCCAATTGGAGATGGTCGAGTTTAGCTGTTCTTTGGATAATCTCAAGACCTTTGACTATGAAAGAAAATTTCNTCAACTGGAGTTGGTTGTCTGGCCAATTGGAGCTAGTGGCCAAGTCGACTGGAGCTTGTGGTCGTGCCAACATGAGCTAGTGGTTAGGCCAATTGGAGATGGTCGAGTTTAGCAGTTCTTTGGATAATCTCAAGACCTTTGACTATGAAAGAAAATTTTTGTCATACACTTGCATACCAATGTTGTAAGCAGTGCTATCATGTCAATCATATATTCTAGGTCATGCATATCACTTTAATTTGTCATTTCACAAGAAATCATATACACACATAAACATTCATTTGCATCTTCCTTGGCATATTATATGTATCTTTCTTCAATTAATTTAAACTTAACTAACATTTCTATGTCAAATTCATTAACAGAAAAATGGTGATTGAGCCGATTCTATTTTTTAATTATTGTAGAAGGATAATTGTCATTTCCAATGATACGAAGAGCAGCACTTTGATGCTAAATGGTTTGATTGCTAGCTTTTACATGGTGACCAAGTTATATAAATATTATTAACAATGATCATGTTACGTAGTACTCATATCATTATCATGGTATCATTTCTTTTTGTACACTCAAAATTACAACCAACATATGTTGTTTCATAATTATTTTCTTAAGACAAGTATATTAATTTTCTTTGATAGAAGTACATACATGAAATTTACCATATGATAAACTACTAAGAAATTATAGGCAAGAAATTAATTGAGCTACATATCATATGACTACACATGAATTCTTGATCATTAAAATGTCATATCCTTGCACACATATTCACATGATAAAGAGCGTGAAACTAAAGTTAAAACATTATAGGAAACCAATTCTATGTGTTGAATTCAATGAAAATATGCATGAAAGCTAAATGAGTGATTTAAAGAAGTACTATGTGTGAAATTCAAAAATATGTTTTAAGTATTGAGTTCATTGTATTATTCAAAAATTGAACATGGTGGAAATACATGGGAGGAAGAAATGTTGACTACATTATTGGAAAAAATATGACTTATCTCATTAGAATGAAAATCTAATGAAAATTTAATCACGAATGCTCTGTCGAAGCTCACCAAGCCTTCTCTAAACTCTCCAAAGTTCTTGGTCATAAAAGATATCCTATACTTTAGTTCATCAATAAATTAAATAGAACTAAATATTGATAAAGAACTTATTTGTGAATTATATGTTGTACTTTTGATGCCTTAACGACTGAGAATATTATCTTCTATCATTAGAATTCTTTTATACTTTTGTGGCTTGAAAGTATTTATATATTTCAAATATATCAGATTCAACAGGTTATATTTTGTTTTAAAATAAGCTTTTATGCAATTGAAAAAAAATAGATTCGATGCAC
Organism: Phalaenopsis hybrid cultivar; assembly: GCA_002079205.1. Lineage (NCBI taxonomy): Eukaryota > Viridiplantae > Streptophyta > Magnoliopsida > Asparagales > Orchidaceae > Phalaenopsis > Phalaenopsis hybrid cultivar. Next base: position 60,462 of record JXCR01113886.1, on the reverse strand, counting down.
TTTGTTAAATATGAAACACTCCCTCCTAAGCAATTTATTAGTTTTTCACTAATAAAAAATCTATCAATTATCTTAAAATTTTCATAATTTGACAAATAGTTAATATAAGATTAATAATTAATAATTCAATAATTCAATACCTATGCATCAAAGTATAATTAGAATCCTTACTAAATAACTAGAGAATAATGCATGCTATAAGAATAT
>JXCR01113886.1:8171-34244 GCA_002079205.1 Phalaenopsis hybrid cultivar | reverse complement strand
AATAAAAAGCAAAAAAAAAAAAAAAAAAAAAAAAAAAAGAAAAAAGATTGCATTGTCATGGTAAGAGCCTAGTCCCTCAGTTAATGTCCAACTTTGAAAACAGCGAATTCCATAAGAACCATTGGATTGATGACTAAATTGAAATAAAGAAAGTAACAATGTTGAAAACAAATGACATCTAAGGTCAAGTCAAGAATTTTCATATGTAGTTTTGTTTTAAATTTTCTTTTTCAACTTTTTATAATCAAAGAGCAAAATAGATTTATTTAACCTGTATATCAACTGGTGTGCCTCATCCTCTTTATCTTTTTATTGCTTTAAAGGCAAACATAATATGTAGGGATATGAATGACAAATAAGAGAATCTTTTTGTAATTTAAAAATTGCAACCCAAATGAAAAAAAAAAAATATATCGTTTGGAATGCTTTTTTCAAATGCTAAAGTGCAANTAGGGATATGAATGACAAATAAGAGAATCTTTTTGTAATTTAAAAATTGCAACCCAAATGANGAGAGAGAGAGAGAGAGAGAGAGAGGAAAACCATATCCTTTACAGCCTTTGGGTAGGGTGGGCACACGTGAGAAAGTTATGGGCCGAAAGCCCACCTATCATACAATTGGCAAACAGAAATAATGATCACTAATAGATGCTGGAATTTGATTACTTCATGTAATATATGAAAAAGTTAGTTTTTATGTTGCTGCGCCCTCTTATAGCATATCATATATAGGAGTATGAATTTTTTATATGAGCACCAATTTCATATTGAATATCTTACCTTCTGGTAATAGAAGATTTAAAGTTCTTTTAGGGCGGCGGTGTGATACTGTACTGTAGCTTTATCTGTTTGGGAAAACTGTATTTTGACAGTTTTTTCAAAAGTTTCTACTATATATATAATATCAAATTAGTTTTTTCAGCAGCTTAATTGCTGTTTTTTAATAAGCTGCAACTGTCTCATACAAACCCTTAATCCAACAAATAATGATAAGAGGTAGTTATCATAAATAATGACAAATTTATGAATAGCCAACATACTTATAGTGAAATTGGTAGGTTATAAAGTGTAAAATCATTAACATATAACTCAAATTGAATATTTCATGGCTATTAAAGGTATATGCAATCAAAAGGATTTCATGCTCAATATGAAATAATTAATATAAAGCAACTAAATATCACCTTTCTTCATAATGATATTTTATATGCTCAATAGAGCTCCTACAGGCAAAAAATATTTTAATCCCAATGCTCTCTCAAGTTATATGCTTAAATATTGCAATTGATGTATGGACATTGTTCATATTAGCCAAAAGATACAGAGCAAACAACAAATGATATGTAAAGCAGGGCAGCACATAGATTTTTGGTTGAATAAATTAGAGATGTAAAATAAAGTTTATTTTAATTTTAAAAGCACTGTGTTTCTTAAACAAGCTTATTCTAAAAATTAATTACATCTCAAGTGACAATTCAAAAAAATTAGATCTACATCTAAGCAGAAAATGATAAAATCTAATCAAGTTTATAAATAATATTATGAATACCTCTAGAGAAGCTAAAAATTTTATTGACCATTAGAATTGGGTAAACTTGACAGAGGATAATATCGAAAACAGTTATGCTAATTTTATATAATGAAATCCATTTGAAAATCTCCATAGAAAAATCAACATTATTGGGCATTTAGATTATCTCTATCTCCTAGAAGGCACATATTGCACGGATCTCAAAGGGACCTAGTGGACAACAAGGGAAGAGTGTTGAGAAGACTGGCCTATCCGCAGAAGATCACGAGGCCTACGTGCTCGACTGACTCCAACTATATGAGATGATTCTGTGTAGCTAAAACCCATCGATCAGTAAGGCGAAAAAAAAGACGACTGGATGACCTAAACTCGAGTCATCCGGCCAAATGCAAAATGAAGGAACATCCAAGCCAACTGTTACAAGAAAACTAGCCAGATTCAATTAGCTTAGTTTCTAGTAGGGCCAATCCAAATGAAGAATCGGATCCATAGAATCTTTAACCATTTGAGGGACACCGTAGAAGTTCCTCATCAGAGGAACACGCACTAATTTTGAAGTTAATATTTATTTATTGATAGCCCAGTCTTAACGGCCGACAAACCCATACCAACGAAACTAAGCTGATCGGGTTGACCCTGCTAACCTAAAGCAGACTAAGGTCTCAATAATATATATATACATCAAAAGCTTAGTAAATTATGTATGTATTTTTTTATTTAAACAAAATTGGTTCTGAATAGAGGTGTATTATTGAATATATGGCCCAAACGTTAAGCTCACAAGGTTAAGAAGTCAAAAGTCAGAAGTCAGAAGTCACTAGGCAGCAGTTGTAAATGTTTGCCCTCATCCAAGACTATCAACATAAGAAGTCAACATTCAACACTGAGGATCAATTAAAAAAAAACAAAATTATCTCAGATTCAAAAAATATATATTTAAGACAACAGTGGGGGATCTATGCCAACACAAATAGTTTAATTAACCAGGAAAGACCGAAGGAGTGAGGTGAAAGCAACTTATCTAGTGTGAAGATCAATGATGATAACTAAATCAACCAAGACAACCAATAGAAAAGCCACGAAAGGTAATTGATCCCATGACATGTAGCATAAAGACGTGAATGATAGACGGTTGAGTCCATTTAATAGCATGCATTCATCATTACTCATAAGAAAAAGAAGTATAATATAGATGTATTCTCACAGTAGATCGAGAGCATAATCAATATCCATAATATAAAAATTCGTCAAAATACTATTTTCCAATAGTAAGAATATTTTACCCAACATTAAAGGAAAATCATCTTACAACAGGTAAGGAAGTACAGGCCTGTGCAAATCATCTAGAACAGAAGAAAACCCCCAATAATCAAAAAAACAAACAAAAAGGCTACCAAGGAGAGGTGATCCCAACACATATACTAATAAGTAGGGAATGGTAGCCGGTTGAGTCCATTTAAGAGTCTACATATCATCATAATACATAGCAAAAAAAAAAAAAAAGAATGCATTGTCACAGTAAGAGCCTAGTCCCTCAGTTAATATCCAACTTTGAAAACAGCAAATTCCATAAGAACCATTGGATTGATGACTAATTGAAATAAAGAAAGTGAAAATGATGAAAACAAATGACATCTAAGGTCATGTCAAGAATTTTCATATGTAGTTTCGTTTCAAATTTTCATTTTCAACTTTTTTTACTGNCAAATGACATCTAAGGTCAAGTCAAGAATTTTCATATGTAGTTTTGTTTTAAATTTTCTTTTTCAACTTTTTTTAATCGAAGAGCGAAATAGATTTATTTAACCTGTATATCAATTGGTGTGCCTCATCCTCTTTATCTTTTTATTGCTTTAAAGGCAAACATAATATGTAGGGATATGAATGACAAATAAAAGAATCTTTTTGTAATTTAAAAATTAAAGTGATATAGGGCTTGCAAAAGATTGCAACCCAAATGAAAATATATATATATATAGATATATATCGTTTGGAATGCTTTTTTCAAAAGCTAAAGTACATAAAAATAATTAAAAAATAAGTGAGAATGAGATTCATTATAATTTTTGCACAAAGTACAATCAAAATTCATAGATAGCCCTTTATGAGTCTAAGTATCATTGGTTTAAGACCTCCAATATAATTTTCCAAGCTAACTTAGAGCATTTCAAATCATTTCCTTTTATACCAAATCATCTTCATCAATTTAACTTTGATATGGTTAAATAAGAGAGAACATGTAGATTGTTAACTGAAGATATTATAAATAAGGCAATCAGAATATCACATAGTTCACAAATAACTCATGTTCGGCTAATTATAAATAAGGCGGTCAAGATACCTCATAGTTGAATAAGAGAGTATGCATTTGGTTTAAGGAAGGTATTTTACATAAGAGAANGCCTCATCCTCTTTATCTTTTTATTGCTTTAAAGGCAAACATAATATGTAGGGATATGAATGACAAATAAAAAAATCTTTTTGTAATTTAAAAATTAAAGTGATATAGGGCTTGCAAAAGATTGCAACCCAAAGGAAAAAAAAAAATATATCGTTTAGAATGCTTTTTTCAAAAGCTAAAGTGCATAAAAATAATTAAAAAATAAGTGAGAATGAGATTCATTATAATTTTTGCACAAAGTACAATCAAAATTCATAGATAGCCCTTTATGAGTCTAAGTATCATTGGTTTAAGACCTCCAATATAATTTTCCAAGCTAGCATAGAGCATCTCAAAACATTTCCTTTTATATCAAATCATCTTCATCAATTTAACTTTGATATGGTTAAAAAAGAGAGAACATGTAGATTGTTAACTGAAGATATTATAAATAAGGCAATCAGAATATCACATAGTTCACAAACAACTCATGTTCGGCTAATTATAAATAAGGCGGTCATGATACCTCATAGATGAATAAGAGAGAGTATGCATTTGGTTTAAGGAAGGTATTTTACATGAGAGAGTAATTTGGTAGATTGCTGAATAAAGGTCTTATAAATAAGGCAGTCCAAATACATTATTCGGGATATGGTTAAATAAGAGAGAGTATGTTGATTGTTGAATGAAGTTAGTATAAATAAGTCAGTTAAAATACCTTGTAGTTTGTAAATAGCTCGTATTTGACTCATTAAGTAACTCACTTTTGAATCGATCATTAAGTAATCGAGTTGCATAGGAAAAAAACATTGAGATTGATTTGTAAATGACCCAAACATGAACAAACATTTTTTCGATCATATTTGACTCATTTTGGCTAAAATGAATTAATGAATTAATTTTATTGTGTGTATGTGTGTGTGTGGGTGGGTGCACGCACCGCGTACCCCGGCCTGTTAGTTGGCATCCATGGTATAAGACCCCTCGATCGAGGGTTTGAATCCCCTTAAACATAGTTGGTGATAAGGAGATTGTACTCTAATTGTTAGACACATTAAGGATNGATATATATATATATATATATATATAACTGATGTTTGAAACTTTTAAATAACTTAATTGTCAACAAAAATTTATAATTGATTAAAATTTAAGTAAATAGAAAAATAAAAAAATAAAAAATATTTTAATTTCTTACTCTAAATAACCTTGTGATGTTTATTTTCCATTTTCAAAATGGAAATTTCCTTCGAAATCTAATTTGTGAGTTTGAAAATGAAAAATCACTTCAAAATCTAATTTCCATTGCCGCAATTTCCATTTTGGCAATGCGAATTTGATTTGTAGTAAATTTCAATAATTATGTGTGTGTGTGTGTCTGTATGTATATATAGCACTTCAACTTTCCATTTTAATACAACATTTCATGTACACGTAAGGTTTTAGATGTGCTACGTAGGATCGCTCTGTGAATTTTGCTAGAACAACATCACTCAAAAATTAATTTTGGATCGATTTCCTTTCAAAGCGACTTTCAGTCGTATCAAAATTAGATCTTTTAATATCATATTGATGTTATGTAANGTATATATAGCACTTCAACTTTCCATTTTAATACAACATTTCATGTACACGTAAGGTTTTAGATGTGCTACGCAGGATCGCTCCGTGAACTTTGCTAGAACAATAATCACTCAAAAATTAATTTTGGATCCATTTTCTTTCAAACTCACTTTCAGTTGTATCAAAATTAGATCGTTTAATATCATATTGATGTTATGTTGGTTGAAGATCCTTAAATTCATTAACACAACTCTTTCTAATATTGTTTGCAACTTTAGTTACTCCAAGCTTTTCCCAGGTATATTTATTTCGTTTTTTGTTTCCAACTGTAAAGCCAATCATATACCTAATCATCCTCCTCCTCACTANTTGTTTGCAACTTTAGTTACTCCAAGCTTTTCCCAGGTATATTTATTTCGTTTTTTGTTTCCAACTGTAAAGTCAATCATATACCTAATCATTCTCCTCCTCACTACCCCTTACGTGATTAATTTCACACCTTGAAATATTTTCATAAAAAAAGATATTTCATATGATGTAAGAGTGTTCACTTTTTTTCTCCATTGTGAAGCCTAATTCCCATTTTCAAAATGTAAATTCTCTTTTAAATAAAATTTGTCACCTCAAAAAATGGAAATTCATTGCCGAATCTAATTTTCATTGCCCTAATTTCTATTTTGACAATGTAAATTTGATTTCAAAGTAAATTTTATAAATCTTGAAGAGGCCTATCGTTTGAATAACTTATTTGCTGGATAGTTGTTGTGTTTGTTCGTAATTGTAATTGGCTGATTGTTATTTGTCTGCTTGAATGACTAAAATGAGCACTTTTTATTANATATATATATATATATATATATATATATTGTATGCGTATCATGATTTATTGGTAGAAAAATCTCTTTGAAAACCGTTAAGTTTCCTCAAGTCACGAATTCAATTCACCCCGTATATAAGCTGTGGTACTCAAATATTTAACGCACTTTAGAGATGTCGGGGCTCGAATTAATAGTTGTAAAAAGATAGATCGTTAATTATGTTAGGGGATAGAGACTTTAGCTTGGTGAAATAGTAATTAGATTTAAAAACTCAATTTTGTAGCCACTGCTCTAATAGNGCAAATAGGGGTATAAATACCCATTACAGGCCTTACTGGTAAGGAAAACAATAAAAACATAATACAGTAGAAAAAAAATGAATAATAACAAACTATAAGAGACAGTTAATATCTCTAATTAAGGAGAGAAATAAATAGAGATTCTCATGATCCCTCTTATAATGCAGGGGAGAGAACCTGCTGCAGGAGTAAGCCCAAAGGTCTAGTCGACAGCAACTAAGTCCGCAAGAAGTTATGGTGGCAAGAAAGATCGCATGAAGTTCTGGCGACAGGAAAGGTCGCAAGAAGTTTTAGCGCAGGAAAGGTCGCAAGAATTTTTGGCGGTAGGAATNGAAAAATGTCGATAAGAGCTTTCGGCCAGCGGCTGCGGCAGTTTTGCATGGCCGCACAACCTTGTGAGGAAATTGAGTGTGTTTGGGGTGGTAGTGTGGTACCGCACTGCAGTTTTTTATATTTGATAAGACTACTATTTGTTTATGTTCTCAAAGAACTGTAGTTAAAAGCTGTGTTTTCTCATCATACATGACTATCTACGATGGTCGTTATAAAGTTACGGTTTGACTTTTTTTTAACAAAAAATTTTTGTAGCAGATATCTCAGTTTTTTTAACAACAACGTATTCTTCAACAACTTTAGGTTTATTTCTTCAAACAGTTGCAGCTGCCTCCAAACATACCCTGAGATTTGCAATGGAGCCGTGTGGAAGACCCAGATCATCTATTTGTAACACAACAAAAATGTGCGTCGGATTCTCTTTACGATCCGCCGGACAAGGAAAAAGGCAAAACACAGGGATTCCTTTTACGGTAACCTGACTTTTCATGCTACCAAACAGCCCTTCAATATTATAAATTTATAATCTTCAGTTCAAGAAATTGGTATTGTCTTTTAAAGAAGGCTGTTATTTCTTTGGCATTTTTTTAAAAAATAANTTTGTAACACAACAAAAATGTGCGTCGGATTCTCTTTACGATCCGCCGGACAAGGAAAAAGGCAAAACACAGAGATCCCTTTTACGGTTACCTCTAATGCTACCAGACAGCCCTTCAATATTATAAATTTATAATATTCAGCTCAAGAAATTTGTTTTGTCTTTTAAAGAAGGCTGTTATTTCTGAGAAATTATTGTGTACCGACACCGCATGTATCTTGCATGCGGTGTCCGATCCCGACTGTAGATCACGGTGATCTACGGTCAAGATTATTTCCGTTTTTTTTTTAATTTTAGGTGGGGCCCACTGAAATACATCCAGACCGTAGATCATGTGATTTACGGTCCGTTTTTTTTATTTCTTTGGCATTTTTTTTAAAAATAATTAATCAAAATTATTATTCATTTAATTTATACCAAGCTCATTTAATTAGGAATTGAACAAAGAAAGCACCAAGCACAAATATCACTCAATATAATTGACTGCAATTAAATGTTTTTTTTTAAATAAAGAGCTTGGAATCATTACAGATGTTCAAGTTCAGCTTATTCATGATTTGTCTGGCAGGATCAAAATAGATTTTCAGAACAGGATGCCTTAATTCCAGTAGGATCTTAGCTATCAAATAAATAATCAGAGCAAAAGTGGCATGTGTAGCCGATAACAGGTTACCGCCCACTGACTGCTGCGGTCGGTGCTACGAGTACCGAGGAGGAGCCGTAGCCGCACCTTTCACCGGCGGGACCGGCGCACGAAACTCGATGGCGTATCCTTTAACGAGCCGGATGAGGTTGGCGCCACCATTCGGCAGCACTTATGGCGGCCTTCGCCGGTGGCGGGACCTACCAGAGATTTGGCTGGATCTCAGCCTTAAAGTCGAGAAATCGTACGAACCCCGTGGCCCCACAAAATAGCCCTTATTGGCAGAGAATTGGCGCTACGCTCGTTAAATAATTTATATTTAATTTAATATAAATATTTTTTTATATTTAATTTATAAATGAGCCAAACAAAATTACAAATTTTTTTTCGTTTATATTCAATCCATTATAACTCGAAATAATATATATATATTCAAATAATTTAATTGACAATAATACTATAGAGATTTATAGTCAATTAAAATTTTTATAAAGAGAAAAGAATATAAATATATTAAACTTTATTTTAAAAAATAATTTAATATAATTGATAAGATTTAAATCTCATTTTTTCTTAATATCTTACAACTGTGTGAATTGGACTTTCAAAATGATTTGTTGTTAGCGAGTAGTTTTTGTTCAGCTCAGTAAATAAATATGTCGAAGATAAATAAATTTTTTTTGCTCTATATATAAACAAAACAAGTCAAATATAAATAATATTATTTTTTATGGTCTATACCGAACAGGTGCTCTGCACTTTATGGTTTTCTTCGCCGTTTGCTGTGATGTCTGATACGGCGGATTTTCGAATTGTGTGGGCGAATTTTCCAGCGGAATGATAAAAGCCATGTGGCAATAAACTAAAAATAAATACCGAGAATCTCATTCAGCTACTGGTTGCATAGACACGTGGAAGAGGATTATTGGTCCAATCAAAATAAGGTGGACAAAAAATGTTAGATGGGTCCGGTGGTGGCAGTACTCTCGTGTCTGATACGTCCACCATTGATGAGTCAGATGGGTCCGGTGTTCTTAAAGTTCACATTTTCCCTGCTCTTTTAATTCTCAATTTCAATTTCCTTGTTCGGTTATTACTAGAAATAATATCTGATAAATTCCGTGAATAATATATATATATATATATATATATATATATATATATATATATATATATATATATATATATTGTATGCGTATCATGATTTATTGGTAGAAAAATCTCTTTGAAAATCGTTAAGGTTCCTCAAGTCACGAATTCAAATCACCCCGTATATAGGCTGTGGTACTCAAATATTTAACGCACTTTAGAGATGTCGGGGCTCGAATTAATAGTTGTAAAAAGATAGATCGTTAATTATGTTAGGGGATAGATGACTTTAGCTCGGTGAAATAGTAATTAGATTTAAAAACTCAATTTTGTAGCTACTACTGTAATAACCTCTTTTATTTAAAAGTATTAATAGATTGCCCTTATAAATAATAAATCAAGTAATTTTAGGGCATTGAATGCTCAATCTACTCCTTTAGATGGCTGTATTTTTCTATTAAATATTTCAATGATTGGTGAAATAATAACATTAGGATTAGCCTCTATCATTTGGAGTTGTGGTGGTCTTTGCTCAGGCGTTAAATCTGTTGAATTGAACATTAGCCTTGGGTATATTTAAGCAAGTGTAACTAATTAATTTATGGTTATTCTCATGGAAATACATCTTAATTTTTTATTATTCCCTATTAAGATATTTCCGGAGCACCTTCTAAAGTAACCCTGTATTTATCAGATAATTTTGTAAACTACTTTTGATGTGAGTTAATAGCCACATCTATAATAATTTGTACTTTTGCTTAATGGATAAGAATGATTTAGAACTAAACTATAATTAAGAAAAGGGAAATGATAAAAAGGTTTAAGATGAAAATCTCAATCATAAATATTTAATAACAACTCAAAATCTACACCAAGAATTTACTCTCTTTTAAAATAGAAATTTTTACATTTGGTAAAATTTAAAAAAGATGGGAGGAGTCTTTCATGTTACTTTGATTGGTAATGAGTTATTGTGNCAATCATAAATATTTAATAACAACTCAAAATCTACACCAAGAATTTACTCTCTTTTAAAATAGAAATTTTTAAATTTGGTAAAATTTAAAAAAGATGGGAGGAGTCTTTAATGTTACTTTGATTGGTAATGAATTATTGTGCTAAAAGTTTGGTGAGGTAAGTGAATGTATGGATAGCCTTATTAAAGATAGACTAAAATCAATGAAAAGCTTCATGAATATGAATAATTTAGAACAAAACCGCAACTAAGATAAGGGGAAGAATAAAAAGTTCCTTAATGAAAAANCTAAAAGTTTGGTGAGGTAAGTGAATGTATGGATAGCCTTATTAAAGAGAGACTAAAATCAATGAAAAGCTTCATGAATATGAATAATTTAGAACAAAATCGCAGTTAAGATAAGGGGAAGAATAAAAAGTTCCTTGATGAAAATTTCAACAAAAAATATCTAATAATAACTCAAAATCTACACCAAGAATTTAGTCTGCTTTGAAAGATAAATTTTAAAAATATTTTTTAAGGTTGATTTCTATCTTATTTTGGCAAAGTTTAAGAAGATGAGGGGAGTCTTTCATGTTTGTTTCAATGGTACTAATGAGTTATTCAAAAAAAAAGTTTGGCCAAGTAAGTGAATGTTTGAATGGCCTTATTAAAGAGAGAATATAATCAAAGATAAAATTGAGCTTAAAAATGGTCAGATTGACCTAGCAAAAGTTTGCTTTAATGGCTTGTTTAACATTCATAATGGTCTTGTAATGATGAATGTGTTTAAGGATTAAATGACCCGTCATATTAGTTTATATTAAGCAAATCGAACCCTACTGGAATAAAATGTTGTGGATTAATATCAGTTAGAAATAAAGATTCTTAAAAACTATAACAATGGGTAAGTTAATTTTTATCCCTGAAAGAAAACTTCTCTTGAATAAGATATCTATTCTAATATTACCAAAATGAGTCAAAAAGGTAAGGTTGAGCCAAGTCATTAATATTGATAGAGGATTATGGGTTGGTTAGACAACACAAGAGTAATGATAGTGTTGGTAATGTTAAGAAGTTTCTCGTAAGCCTATAATAGTAGTATAATTCTTGAAGAGCAATTAGAAGGCTTTAGATGAGTGGCCTCAACTTGACTAATTGTGACATGTTATTCATTTTTTGGTAGGTGAATCTCATCATGTTATGATAATGATAATATCATTTATTCAGTAGATTTCTTTAAAAAATTATAATTTTGAGTTTGTTAATCCTCCATCTGATGAAGATATAATTTCATAATTAAATTATTTTCACTAATTTCAATTTATTTTTCTTGATTGAAGATCTTGTTCTTTGATATTAAAGAAGTGTTTGTGGAATGTTAAAAATGATTGTCATTAATAATTCAAATAATTGAAATAAAAAATAAATAAGTAGACTATATGAGATTATTAAAATATAAAGTGAAAAATACTTAAAAACTTTATGGGGCCTATCCCAAATAAAAAAAAACTTACTGCATTAATTGGCCTTATAAGGATTCACTTTTCATTTTTTTTTTTCAAAATAGATGAGATTATAAAGTATCATGTTAAGAAATAGATCAATCTCTTATGACTATGATAGAAATAGTGAGAGAGGAAGGCAACCGTTGAATGATAGCATTCAGACGATGTTAATTTGAACATAATTGTAAGGTAATAATAAAGGTGTTTGAAAAATAGTTGTGAAATAATAGTAATCGAACGATGGAGTTCAAATGATAATTGTTTGAGGACAACAATCAAATAATAATCGAGTGATGATCATATGATTTCGATTGAGCAAATATTATCAAATGACATGCAATGGTTATTGTCCATCAAGTGATTCTGTTCGTATAATAAAAAATTTNAGTTAGAGAGAGAGAAAAAGACTGCCCCTCCCTTTCTGCACAAAGGATGGCAGGACGGGAGTCCAACAATTCTCAAAAGAAGACTGGTGGTTAGAGTACAAAATTAGGCTTTGATACAATGTTGAATTTTAGAATAATGCGGAATACTTTTGAATCACTTGATTTTATTGATGCAAAGAGGGGTATAAATACACATTACAGGTCTTACTGGTAAAAAAAGTAATTAAAACATAATATAGTAGAAAAAGAAATGAATAATAATAAAATATAAGAGACAGCTAATCTCTTATCAAGGAGAGAAATAAATAGAGATTCCCAAGATCCCTCATATAATTTACAACTTTCTAAATATAGAATTATAACAAATATGAAATATAGTCATTAGTATATTCGAGATCTTTTAACAATATCAACCATTTTGATCGCACGGTCCAGACAGTTTCCTCTTATCATGTTGCGTTTAATGGACATTTGAGTGCCTTATTTATGTCGGAATTGAGTGATCTTGGGCTCGTTGGATTCGTCTTGTCGAGCCGCTCAATTCGAGTATAAACTTGCCAGTGTTGACTTCTGTTTGACCTTTGAAATGTGTCCAAAAATCTTCTAATGGTGGTTTAAAGACTTAATCTATGCTTTATTTGACTCAGATCAGACTAATTTTCATATTTTTAGGTCTGTCTCATCAAGCAGATCAGTTTGACAATAAGTTTGCTGAAATCGGAGCTTTGGATGATTTTTTATCTAGATTTAAGTGTTTCATGCTTAAAATATCATATTGAGATTTGTGTTATGCTTCGAGATTTGTGATGGATGATGCAAATTTGTTGGTGACGTATCAGTTGCCACCTATTTTTGGGCGAGATCATTTTTATCGTCCGAAAATATCTAGATCTGGAGTATTTATGTACTACATATGTAATAATATATATTATTTTATTAGTATTGGTATAAGAAACTTTTTTTCTTCTTAAAATTTAAGAAGTTGAATATAGCTAAGTAGGTAATCATTTTTTTGCATCATAAGAGGGTAGCACGTTCGAATCCTGCCTAAAACAGAAAAAATAATATTTTTACAAAAAAAAAAATTTAAGAGATTAAGGAATTTGAAGAGGAATTCGAATTCCGAAAAGAATAATAATAGAATTTAACTCTGTTTCTTTTTTTTTTTTAATTTATGAGCATTTAATGTCTGCACATATTTTTATATTTATTTTTTAATATGCATTTAATGTTGATTCCCTTTTTGAGTTTATAAATAGGTCTGAATGTAGGGGTAGAGGTGGAGTCCTCAGCTCATCCAGGTTTTCCCTGAAGAAGAAAATCGTCTAAAGTATTGGGAAAGAGTTGCGGTGAAGAGTTGCGGTGCAGAGTTACTATGCAAATTTTATGTGTAGAGTTGCGGCGAAGAGTTAGGGTGCAGAGTTGCGGTGCTGTCACAGTGCAGAGTTGCGGCGAGGTATTGCAACGAAGAGAAAAGTCGTCGCGGTCCTACGTAGCAAACAAACAACGAGATTTTCTTTCTTGTTGCGTCGAAGAGGAAAGTGGTCTCCGTCCTGCGAAGCAAGCAAGCAACTGGATCTTCTTTCTCGTTTGTTAAGAAGAGGAAAGTCGTTCCCGTCCTGCGTAGCAGACAAGCAACATGATCTTCTTTCTCGTTGCGACGAAGAGGAAAGTCATCCCCGTCCTGCGTAGCAGGCAAGCAACGGGATCTTCTTTCTCTTTTATGTCGTGTCTTTCAGAAAAGACTCGCGTGCCACCCTTGCACGTTTTAAAGGTGATGAAAAAATGTTATAGTTTTGTTGTCGCAATTTGAGGAGAAGATTTTTATGCTTATATGGTGGTGATATCGGGAGACGAAGATCATCAGAAGTATCGTTTTTTTGGGAGGCGATGTCAACTCTCCTCGAATATGAGCAGATTTGTTGTAGCTCTTGTATAAATATATGTTGATATTTGTAGCATTTTTAACAATTAGATGTGACATTTGTCGATAATGATAAAGTATTTCCTTAGCCAGTTGGATGATATGCATCATTGGGAAACAAAGGGATCAACTTCTTAGAGTTGAAGAAAATGCCGAATAGGATTTCGTTTCCCACGGATGGCGCCAAACTGATGCGTGCCAGAAAATTCAGGGCGGTAGAGTAACGGATTATTGTCTTAGCATTGTACTAGAATTCTGCACACACAGAAATGAAAAAAGAAAAAATAGTGACTACTCCTGAAGTTTTTACGTGGAAAGTCCGTAAAGGGAAAAACCACGGGGTCTAGCCCAGTTGCGAAAATCGACTATTGATTGATGATTACAGAAATCTCTTATCCCACAGACGGGAAATTGAAACTATATTTTTCAGATTACAATGTTGACTGACAGCGTCTGGTTGGTGGTGATCAATGATAGTTGACAGAGGAAAATNGGGTCTAGCCCAGTTGCGAAAATCGACTATTGATTGATGATTACAGAAATCTCTTATCCCACAGACGGGAAAATGAAACTATATTTTTCAGATTACAATGTTGACTGACAGCGTCTGGTTGGTGGTGATCAATGACGGTTGGCAGAGGACAACGACGATCGGCGATGGTCTTTGGTGGTCAACAATGGTTGACTGCGATCGGCGGTGACCGATGACGGAGGTCGGTGGTGTTCAATGACGATCGGCGATGATGCTGAACTGCAGCTTTTCTTCAAGGTCTCAGACTCTCTCTCCAGACTTCCACCCCCTTTCATGTGAGGAGTGGGGGTCTATTTATAGCATTCTTGGTGCACTTAATGCATGAATATCAACCATTTTGATCAGATGGTACAGAGAGTTTCCTCCGATCATGACGAGTTTAATGAACATTTGAGTACCTTAACGATGTCGAAATTGAGTGATCTTGAGCTCGTTGGATTCGTCTTGTCGAGCCGCTCGATTCAAGTATAAACTTGCAAGTGTCAACTTTTATTTGACCTATCCAAATATGTCAAGAAATCTTCTAGTATTGGTTTAAAGACTTAATATGAGCTTAATTTGACTCGGATTGGATTAGTTTCCATATCATTTGGTTCGTCTCACTGAGCCGGTCAGTTTGACAATAAGTTTGCTGAAATCGGTGCTCTGGATGACTTTTTATCAAGATTTAAGTATTTCACGCTTAAAATTTCGTCTTGACATTTGCGTTATGTTTCGAGATTCGCGCTGGATGATGAAAATTTGTTGGTGTCATATCAAATATAAAGATTTATTGCTAATTAAAATTTTTATTAAGAGAAAAGAACATAAATATATAAAGTTTTATTTAAATAAATATTTTAAAATAAATGATAAGATTTAAATCTCATTTTATCTTAATATCCTGCAATTGTGTGAATTAGATTGTCAAAATGTGTTGTTGTTAGGGAGTAGTTTTTGTTCGGCTCGCTAAATAAATAAGACGAAGATGAATGAACTTTTTATGTTCCATATATAAACAAGTAAGTATAAATAATTTTATTTTTTATGGTCTATATAGAACAGGTGTTCTGCACTTCNGTATTGGTTTAAAGACTTAATATGAGCTTAATTTGACTCGGATTGGATTAGTTTCCATATCATTTGGTTCGTTTTACTGAGCCGGTCAATTTGACAATAAGTTTGCTGAAATCGGTGCTCTGGATGATTTTTTATCAAGATTTAAGTATTTCATTCTTAAAATATCGTCTTGACATTTGCATTATGTTTTGAGATTCGTGCTGGATGATGAAAATTTGTTGGTGCCATATCAAATATAAAGATTTATTGCTAATTAAAATTTTTATTAAGAGAAAAGAACATAAATATATAAAGTTTTATTTAAATAAATATTTTAAAATAAATGATAAGATTTAAATCTCATTTTATCTTAATATCCTGCAATTGTGTGAATTAGATTGTCAAAATGTGTGGATGTTAGGGAGTAGTTTTTGTTCGGCTCGCTAAACAAATAAGTCGAAAATGAATGAACTTTTTATGTTCTATATATAGACAAGTAAGTATAAATAATTTTATTTTTTATGGTCTATATAGAACAGGTGTTCTCTGCACTTTNAGTCTTAATCCTTAGCCCATATTTTGGTAAGACACAAAAATCTTACTTCTAGACATATGCATACATATTGATTCTTTCTCTTATCTTCGGGCCCTCACGCATTGCATGAAAAGGGGAATCTAACCAATGAAAATCACCACCCTTATAAAGTGTTTGTCTTTGCGTACTCGACTAAGCCTTAAAATTAATTGTCCATATATCATCAATGACTGCATATCTATACACAGCTTGCTTAACACTCGACACTAAAACACGAATCAAATGAATTAATTCTGTCTAAATAGAATAATAAAATTTATAAATGTGAAATGATATAATTATATTGGCATTAGCTTCAGACATTTGCATACTAGTCATACTTTAGACAAACTGATTTTTATAATCAACTTATAAGACATAATTCCTCCTAATAAATAATAGTCTATCATATCTTATATTTCATGAGATCGAATGTGCACATTTTACAACACTATGTGGGCGAGTTTGCCCGGTCCTTTGTGGGATCATGCGATAAGTCCATGCGTGCTACATTTCTCGTTAGAATAGATTCTAGGTTCTACTTATTTAGAAAATCTCACATTTAGTATTTTAGGATTCTGAGATTGTTCGTCTCAGTAGAACATAAGTCATCAACTCCTAGACTTTCCTACGATTGAATGTCGTAGGATATAAATTTTGAATTTCTGATAAAATGTCAACTCAAACAAACACTTTAATTTCAAAATCAATAAGTCAAATAATAAGATAATTGAAGTGTCAGTGAGTTTCACATTATCTAGACACTTCCTACATTTTCTCCTTTGTGTTCTGATAAGAACTGTTCTACATTGATCTTTCTAGTTTTAAATTTGAAATGAGCAATCGTAAAAATTAAATGTTAAATTCTTGAAAACATAATCACAATCTTAATAAAGAGTTTTCTTAGAAGATTTTATATCTTCAGAAGTAATTAACTATAGGCACTTGCCCTTATAGTAAATTTGTAACCCAAATTAATTAATCTAAATCTAATCAGGCTTTCAAGTTAGAGAAAATATTTGTTGGTTTAAAATGCAAACCCATCAAATATTGAATAAAATTCTTTATTTGAGAAATCAAATATTTTTATCTTTCAAGGTAGTGTATTACTTTTTAACACTGTCACTGTCGGTCTCAAGCCCGAATATGAAAAGTGAAGGATTGCATTAGGTAGTCGACAGCCAGCGTAAAACTCGTCGAAAAAAAAAATCATTACATGAATCCTTTTGATCATTGTGTAAGTGCTAGGACATCCCCTAGAAGCGACNTCCATCAACAGTCATCGTGAGTGTGAGCGTGGAAGTCCTTCTTCGTCCCACGCATTCGAGCGTCAAAGTCCAAAGCCATTGTGAAGTCCGGAAGTGATGCCAGTGTCGAATTCCAGCAGAGAGGAGTCCAACGGCTTCCTCTTTTGTGGTTCTGCCATTTTGTCTCAGCAGCTATCTTCCTGAGTTCTCATAAGCCCTCTTATATTTTTCCTTAATTGTGAGTTTGTGAGCGTTCAATTTTAACATTTTTGGGACATTTACATACATAGCAGTCGAGACATCTCTATTTACAAAACAAGCAACCTATTTCGTCCATTTTTTAAAATATCAAATATCAACATAAAACTNGTGAATTTCATCATGTTATGATAATATCATTTATTGAGTAGATTTCTATAAAAACTTACAATTTTGAGTTTGGTAATCCTCCATCAGATGAAGACATAATTTCATAATTAAATTGTTTTCACTAATTTGAATATATTTTCTTGATTGAAGATCTTGTTCTTTGTTATT
This sequence comes from Phalaenopsis hybrid cultivar, assembly GCA_002079205.1. Taxonomy (NCBI): domain Eukaryota; kingdom Viridiplantae; phylum Streptophyta; class Magnoliopsida; order Asparagales; family Orchidaceae; genus Phalaenopsis; species Phalaenopsis hybrid cultivar. Next base: position 16,289 of record JXCR01113886.1, on the reverse strand, counting down.
AAAGAAGTGTTTGTGGAATGTTAAGAATGATTCTCATTACTAACTCAAATTATTGAATGTTAAAAAAATCATATCAGTAGAGTGAATGTTTTAGATCTTGATTTTGAAGAAAACACCATTGATAAAAAATAAATAAGAAGACTCTATGAGATTAGTAAAATATTAAGTGAAAAATACTTAAAAACTTTATGGGGCCTATCCCAAATAAAAAAAAACTTACTACATTAATTGGCCTTAAAAGGATTCACTTTTCATTTTTTTCAAAATAGATGAGATTATAAAGTATCATGTTAAAAAATAGATCAATCTCTTATGACTATGATAGAAATAGTGAGAGAGGAAGGCAACTGTTGAATGATAGCACTCAGACAATGTTAATTTAAACATAATTGTAATATGATAATAAAGGTGTTTGAAAAATAGTCGTGAAATAATAGTAATCGAACGATGGAGTTCAATTGATAATTGTTTGAGGACAAAAATCAAATGGTAATCGAGTGATGATCATATGATTGCAATTGAACAAAGATTATCAAATGACATGCAATGGTTATTGTCCACTAAGTGATTGTGTTCGTATAATAAAAAATAGGTGACTATAATGGATGTCATGAATAATGAGTGACGTATAGTTAGTGAAGATTATTAATTTAGCTGTGAGGCAGAGATCTAGAGTTCCTTAAATAGTTATCATTTCCTTAATTCCTAGTAATGTCCCATATCATGTATGAAATAAAGCTCAATTTATAGTTTTTAATGGGTGATATTTTTGTAAATCTACCAAACATTTAAAACACAACATCGAACGGCTCATATTAATTCATTTGATCATCAACCAAACTTTCAACATTGAAGTTCCTTCTTAAAATTAGAATTGAGAGGCCCGATTTGACGTTAAACACATTAGATTCTAATATTATTTGATAATATAATTAATATTTTATATTTTTCAATCACACTATATATAGGTTTGACTTCAGCCTCTTGAACTTAAATTAGACCACATTTTATGTTGTTGAGTTCGATTTATTGTACAATTTAGTTTGCATACAATTTTATCTGAAATCGGGGGTGGGAGGGTCCTCAAAATTGATTGTAAAAGTTGTCAATTAAAAAAATTCGTAAGAATTTGTACTTTATTGGAATGATTTTATGATGACATCAATTTGAATATAATTTATATTAAAATATAATTAATATTATTACAAATTTCATTATCCGGCACAAATGTCAGGATGACACGTATCTCAAGATAATCTTTTGAGCAAGAAATATTCAAAGTTTGATAAAAAGTCATCTAGAGCTCAGATTTTGAGTAACCCTAAAGTCAAAATGATCGGCTCGATGAGGCGAATACAGTGGTACCAAAATTGGTCCAATATGGATAAAATTAAACACCAATCAAGCTATTAAACCATTTTTGAAAGCTTTATGAGCATAGCTGGAAGTTCAAATAGATGCCTAAGTTGATGAGCTTATAGTCGAATCAAGCGTCTCGACAAGACAAGTCCGACGAGCCTAAGATCACTGAATTATGCCATCATTAAAGCACTCAATATCTATCAAAGGGCATCTGATTGAGGGCAGCTCTCTGAGCCGTGTGATTAAAGTAGTTCATATTCATGCATTAATTATATTCAGAACTTTATAAATATGGGTTAGAGAACTTGACCCTTGAAGAAAAGCTTGAAGCTTTGAGTAGGAGCTGAAGTCTAGCATCACTTTTGTCACCATCGACCACCATTGAGCACTGCCACCGATCACCATCGACCATTACTCAATTCTTATGACAAGTTTCTAGGCGCATAGATGTTATAACTTGGGAGACAATGTAATCTTTTCCTGCATGTGAGTCAAGAACTTGTACTAGTAATCTTCAGTTTACGGTGGATCTCTTCAGACCTCGTGATTATTTTCCCTTTATAGGTTTTCCACGTAAAAACTTATGATGTCATTAATGGTTGTTTTTTTTCTTCTGAGTGACCGACTGTTGGATTCTCGTACAATGCATAGGCGATAATTTATTATTCTACCAACTGCAAATCTTCCACATTGTGTAATGAAATAATTTTCCACATAGGTGTAGCTGAGGATGTGTAATAAAATAAATTTCCACATTGTGATCAAATATTTTGCATTTAACACAATTGTTCTGTATCGAACCTCAACTTTTTACTAAAACCCAACTTTTTGAGTCCTAAGCCACACTTTCTCTGGCAAAGGGAGAGTAATGTCACACCCAACCATAATTCTCGTTGTGGATTGTCTACTTCTTTTATAAGCAGCCAAGTTTAATTTCATTGGTTTGCCAAAGATAGCTCCAGCGAGTATAACACCAAATATTTGTAGTAACATATTCTTAAACCTGTAAAGGTAATCCAGATGAGGATGACATGTAATTTTGTAGCCGGATCTAAATTAGTGATCCATTTTAGAACTTTCATTCGGATATTTTTCACAAACCAGTTTTTGCAAATTAATCTCGCNTAATCCAGATGAGGATGACATGTAATTTTGTAGCCGGATCTAAATTAGTGATCCATTTTAGAACTTTCATTCAGATATTTTTCACAAACCAGTTTTTGCAAATTAATCTCGATAGTCCTCCTCCTTACTCAACTTAATACAAATGTGTCTCTTATCCATAGTGCACACTTGCCAATCACCCAGTAGTTTAAGATTTTCAAAATTTTTTTGATGATATCCATCTTAGGATGGCCATACGTAAACTTCCCAATCAACACAAATCTTAGCTAGTTTTAGCTAGTTTCAATGTTTCATCATTAGAAAAAAAATATAGCAAATCTCTTATTCTTCCTATTGGCTTCTTTACAAAAAGCAGCACAATTGCCAACTTCAAAAACTAGATGAAAGGACTTTGGAAAAATCAGTGAGAAACTATCCACAAATTTGTTACCTTTGAGGACATCGACAAAAGAAGGGGTTGTCATAACGACCCAAACCTCCACCTACCCACCCAAAAAAAAGAGAAAACTAGCAAAACAATTCCAAAGCACAAGTAGCAATCAACACAATAAGAAATAACTNACAAATTTGTTACCTTTGAGGACATCGACAAAAGAAGGGGTTGTCATAACGACCCAAACCTCCACCTACCCAAAAAAAAAAAAACGAGAAAACTAGCAAAACAATTCCAAAGCACAAGTAGCATTAACCACAATAAGAAATAACTCAAGAGAGATTGGAAAAGACAAACAATTTCATTCCAAGCAAACCCTAGTCGAGGGGAACACCCAAATTGTCAGAGACGCCTGCACCGCACATCTCTTCATTATACATATGTGTATATATATTTCATTGACTCGATCGTAAATAAAAAATTAGCTATATTTGCCTTGTTGGTTTTTTTATTGTTATTTACTCTATAGTTTCAGATGAAACCTACAATCCTCGTATCTAGAGACGATTAGAAATGGAGTAGAGATTGTAAAGGTTATATATGAAACGCATGGTGCAAATCAAGTTTCAAGAGATGCAAGAAAAAGTAGTTATTGATGCATGAAAAAAATATGAATTTTATAAAAATATTAGAAATTTAAAAGAAATTATCAAAATTACATGATGGTATGTTGAATTCCTATATAAACTCGATATAATGATGCTAGTTTCATTTTCACTTCATTTTACTTTCATATTGTTTTCAAATAATTGTTACGAAGAGAAGAATAATAANATTATACATATGTGTATATATATTTCATTGACTCGATCGTAAATAAAAAATTAGCTATATTTGCCTTGTTGGATTTTTTAAAATTAGCTATATTTGCCTTGGTGGTTTTTTTATTGTTATTTACTCTATAGTTTCAGATGAAACCCACAATCCTCGTATCTAGAGACGATTAGAAATGGAGTAGAGATTGTAAAGGTTATATATGAAAGGCATGGTGCAAATCAAGTTTCAAGAGATGCAAGAAAAAGTAGTTATTGATGCATGAAAAAAAATATAAATTTTATAAAAATATTAGAAATTTAAAAGAAATTATCAAAATTACATGATAGTATGTTGAATTCCTATATAAACTCAATATAATGATGCTAGTTTCATTTTCACTTCCTTTTACTTTCATGTTGTTTTCAAATAATTGTTACGATGAGAAGAATAATACTGTGTATGTTCAAATAGAGTTAAACTTTACTCCTTTTTCATCCATTTTCTAATTCCCAATTAAAAATCAAAATTAATTTTTAAAACCCAAACACATATTTTATTTTTATTAAATTCTCAATGATTTGATCATAGCACGTGTACATACACCTGTTCATTAGTTCAAAATTCACTTAGGTGTTAGCTTTTTGTAAATAGCAATGCTTCGAGTGCTATGTATGTAACTATCCCGTTGGTACTAATGTTATCATCAAATAAATAATGATTTTTTTTCAGTTTGAATGTTGGTTTTACCAAAGCCTGCTTCTGCGCTCGTTTAACTTAGGGTCCGTTTGGGGCAACTTATTTGGTGTGACGGCGTTTTGAAAACGCACCCGTCATGTTTGGGTAAAATGTGTTCAGACAACTTGTGTTTTCAAAACGTCGAAAACAACGTTTTCACATCACATCTATCTAAGTGCGATGACAGTTTTCTGACAGCAGTCTGACTTTTTCAAAAAAAATTAAAAATTGTAATAGCCACCACATCTAGCTTATCAAGAGATTATTCAATAAGCTGCAGCTGCCTCAAACGTACCCTTAATTTTCTACCTATCTTTCCTGCGGGCTGCTGCTTCTTTGGGCCTTCCAAGCCTAGAAAAATACTTCCTATCCCTCCGTTTAGAACTGCGGGCCGTGGATAACACTTGTAAATGTAAGNAATGCTTGGAGTGCTATGTATGTAACTATCCCGTTGGTACTAATGTTATCATCAAATAAATAATGATTTTTTCAGTTTGCAGGTTGGTTTTACCAAAGCCTGCTTTTGCGCTCGTTTAACTCGGTTTTCTACCTATCTTTCCTGCGGGCTGCTGCTTCTTTCGGCCTTCCAAGCCCAGAAAAATACTTCCTATCCCTCCGTTTAGAACTGCGGGCCGTCGATAACACTTGTAAATGTAAATATTTTGTCCATCGAGTGATCCAATTCATACAAAATCTTTTAAAGTTTATATATATTTAAATATTGATTAAGATTCTGGACGAAGGTAAATTCTCTTAAGAAGGTTCTCAATATAATGAATATTTTGTCCAAATCAAGTCATTAAAATTGATTTGGAGGTTTCATATCATTGGTTGAATGAACAAACAAATTATAAATTTAGCATGTCTATAATCATGTCGATAGGCTTGTCGAAAGGCATCCAATGAGCCAAAGCTCTNCTCTTAAGAAGGTTCTCAATATAATGAATATTTTGTCCAAATCAAGTCATTAAAATTGATTTGGAGGTTTCAGATCATTGGTTGAATGAACAAACAAATTATAAATTTGGCATGTCTATAATCATGTCGATAGGCTTGTCGAAAGGCATCCAATGAGCCAAAGCTCCCTTAATTTTAATGCCATTAAGACCATTCAATCATCAAAATATCTTATGTAATCAAGATGGAACAATATGAGTCGTATGATTGGGTGGTTGAGAGTTATTTGCCGAATGACTATGATATTCATTCACGAGAGGGTATAAATAAACCCCCTCACTTCACTTAAAGGGGAGGAGGAGAAAAAGTCGAATTCCAATGTTATGCTTGACTGAAAACCCTAAGATAAATTCAGACCTTCATAATTGTCAACCATCACCGACCATCGTCCGCTAACCAGCGTAGACCACCGTCCGCCTCTTCTTGCTCATCAGCTTTAGCGAACTATGTTTGCTTATGAAGTGTGCCAAATATGGTGTAACTGAATATGTCGAATATAGTGTAACGAAGTGTCTCAAAATACGGTACAATGAAGTATCATAAATACGGTGTAATGAAGCATATTGAATATGGTGTAACAAAATATCTCAGATACAGTAACAATTAATGTCATATTGAAGATTCAACAATACTCGCTCGAACAAATGGCTTATGACTTACGGTCCCTAATCATGCCATACGGTCCCTCTCCTGCCTCCGCATAGACCGAGCCTCACTCATTTTAATCCCACCGTGAAATCTATAAAAAAAACTCTCAAGCTTTTTAAATTATGAATCTCCTCTTCGGATAAGGTGCTTGAGTGGTTGAATATAATTGAAATGTTTAATGATAATAGTTTTTCAGAGTCCCCATATTTTTGAAGATATTTAAAAACAAAAAATTTATTATTTCAGATTTTCCATTTTGGGAAATATTTGATAATAAAATCTTTTTTTTTTTTGAGTGAAATGAGTTAAAATAGATTAAATATAAAGTTTGAATAGCTCAAAATTGAGCTAATTCGAATTTAAATTAAATCAAACAAAAATAGGGCTAGTAAAGAGCTCTATTAAACATGAGCTTATTTTGAACCTAAAAAATTTTGAAAGAGCGTTAACTTTGTTTCCCTAAATAACATGCACGAAAGCCTTAGCACCATTACATAAGATTTTCTAAGAATGAGAATTACCCCTAGCAAGATCCGACATGAACTCTTGGTTAGCTAAGTTAGACACCAAACTTGGGGTCATACGCCTACTCCAGATTAGTCTTACTATAGAAGTCTTGGTTAGTCTAGGTACCCTAGCTAGCTCTAAGGACAAGGGCCTATAAAACAAACAAACCTACCCCCCTAAAGTTAGACGGAATACCCTGGAAGGATTTAACCCATGGTTACGAAAGAAGGTATTTTATGCTACTTTGTGACTATAAATCCCCTGAGCTATGACATTTAAGGAGGATTCTTGGTTATGAGGTTGGTCATAATGAATAAATATCAATGTGCCTGAGATGATGGAAAGCCATGAGCAAATTAATCAAGTACAATATTCCCAAGGCCTGGGCTCGTCCACATATTAGGATTCCTTGTAGGGTATAGGGTTTTATTTTCCATCTATAAATCTTTCTTATCCAACTCTATTCCTAGTTTAGGGTTCCTAATTACTTATATCACTAAAATAAAGTGTTTTTGCTTAATCTCTTGACCTAACCTGATCAATTTAAATTCATCATCTTAAGCTTTCTAAAATCACTTCTTATTAGGTATGACTCCCCATCTAGGTCTTTTTCTTTATATGTTAACAGTCACATTCATCCTTCTAAAGCTTAATTTTGAACACTTTGGTAATCGTATTAATCAAGAGTTTTTTTTTTTTTTTGTCCACGTCCCTAGAGATATAATTAACTATGAGGGCTTGCCCTTGTAAGAAACAAGATCCCCATAATTAAATCTTATCTTACAACTGTCCTGGTTCCGCAAACCCATAAATCCCAATGATTTCCTAATCTGGATGATTAGGTCCATTATAAGTATCATATTCAGTGTAATATATTTTTCTTTGAATATCACATACGATCATTCAGATAGAAGTGTTCTGAGGTCTATGGTTGTTGCGTAAAAAAAATAAACATCATTAGTACCAAGAATAAATTGTTCATTCTTATGATTAACAGTAAAGTTCCCATAAGAGCAAAATGCCTCCGAAATTGTAAATAGACAATTGGTAGTCAAAATGCCATTTCGTCCAAGCAAGTATAACAATTTCCTTCTGATTGAAAGGTTATACTCTAAGTTCAACCATACCAATAAAGAAAATTATGTTACCCAATCAAATTCTTGAGGAAATGACCCGTCACTTTCTAGAGGGCTTGCGACAATTCCAAAAATGAATCACACTCATTGGATCACTGAAGACCGATCTTTAAGCTTTCATCAATCGACTTCCACTTGCCACAATGTTTTCCTAAGTTCCTTATCAAAGAGAGCTTTGGAAACCCTTTCCCTAGGAACTCTAGCCTTAGAGCTAGAATTTTGTTGGATGATGTCAAGTGACATAGGTTTACTACCACTCTTAGCAAGGGTCGGGTAGGCACCAGAAAGTTTCGGTTGGACCTACTTGGGGGCCAGAGGCCACAGTAGCAATCGAAGTGGTGGTCGCCTCATTAGAAGTAGGACTGTCAAAATGGCTCGTTGTTCGCGAACAGCTCGTGTTCGGCCCATTAAGAAGCTCGTGTTCGGCTCGTTCCCTAAGTTAACGAGCCGAACATGAAC